>VMBQ01009357.1:0-15838 GCA_007657795.1 Dreissena rostriformis
TTTTTATAGTTGACTGGTAGTTACCTGGTATGCATACCCAGTAAAAAACATAATAAAAAATAAAATAAAGTAAAAATAAAAATAAAACTTTCAAGTAATATACCAGTCGTGATATTTTAATCAATATAAACTAATAATTGTATAAAAAAAAAGGTATTTTAGAACTTTTCTTTTTTCATAATACGTGGTTTACAGTCCCTTTAATGTTTGTATGGTTATATTTTAGATTTGAGTATGTTACATTTTAACATTACATCTTTCTTAAGTTTCTTTCCAACTTAGTTTATTAAGTCATAAGAGTCTGCGAACAATAATAAGTGGTGTATTCAAACTACTAACAACACAAATTGCAATAATAGCTAAATCCTCTTATTTGAAATAAAGGTTAAGTAAACCTTACCTAAACTAGTTATGCGGTACAATTTTAATGGTATTCTTTAAGAAACATGTTCAAAGCGAGCCATTATTATTTTTTAGAAAAAATACTGATTACTTATACAGTACAGTGCAGAACAGAAAGTTTATTCATATAACTTGAACAAGTCTAGTTCACTGTTATAAACATACATGACACAGACAATATATAAGCAATAAGCGCATATATCAAGAGTTGAGTTAGAACTTAAGTGTATTTGTTAACCAAAGTGTAAATGTATGTAGTAGCCTGCTGCCAGAGACTGGAGAAAGTTTATGAAATTAAAAAAATTCCTAAAGGGGCTTTGTGATTTAGTCAGATCTTCATTTCAGTGTAATGTCTCTGATGTAACAAGTTGATTGAAAATAGTGTGTTCCTTGTTTGCAGGTATGATGCGAGGGGGTATGATGGGTAGAGGGGGCCCTCCCCCTCCGGGAATGAGGGGGCCACCACCAGGCATGATGAGGGGACAAGGTAGGGCACTTCTTGATCCAGTGTTTAATGATGACAACTAACCCTTTCAACTTTAAGCACCCAGTGGGACGAGGGATAGAAAGAGAAAGTCACATGCTTGAGTATATTTCAACCCATGCGCATTGCACGCTTTTTTCGCATAAACAAACAGTGGAGCGATACAGGGCCATCATGGCCCTCTTGTTTAGGTGGACATTTTGTTTCATTGTATATCTCTTACTCTGCATGTTTTGGTCATCTTCGTTCCAAGCATGATCTTTACAATAATGATCAAAGTATAATGGTCAACATGGTTGAAACATAGTGACACTTGTAATAATCAAAATAATTGTATGTTTACAAAACTGCAGAAATGGAACATCGCTGCTTATGCATCTACTGTGCTAGATTTTCTGAAACAAATGTGTTTTATTTCTTTCAGGGCCAAGGTTTTAATTACCAAAACATACGTGAGCATCTGACATTTGACTGTTGAGTTAAGAGGGACAAAAGCAGCCTAGATGGAAGATAAACATTCAGCATGGTTCTGGATTGAGATCAAATAAGTCTAGACTGGTTAATGTGCTGAAGCATACCCATGCCCTACACTGGCTGGGTGACTGTCAATTTCTAATCCAGCTTCATTCCTGCATTGGGGAGAATTCAACAGTGTACATAACAGTAGATTATAGTGTCAAGCTGTCATGAATGTCATAGCACCACTGATACCAAGATGTGTACATATTGTTCAATTTGTTGCAACTACATAATTCATTCAGGTCTCCCTCTCATAGCACAATAATAATGTTGAGCCATTAGTCTCCCATTATTGTGAATCATTTTAATCTGTGTCCATTGTTCCTTCCTTGTACATTTTGTATTGTCTCATTGTAATTGTGACTTAATGTGATAAAATTAAAAAAAAAAAAACATATTTGTTGCTGTTTAGTCATATGCTTGTATTTTAGTCACTGAGAATCCATTCAGCATTATCTTAGCTTAGCTTGCTCATGGTGATCATCTTTTGTTCGTTATCTGTCTTTTAGATGTCGGGTTGAACATTATAGGTTATATTTATTGCCTAATCATTGAACTGTGAGAACATTAGTCTGAGTGATATATGCTGAATATATTTGGTTTCTTAAAACATCGATAAATGACATTGTTGAATATATATTTTGTTAATTTAAACATCGATAATTGACATTGTTAATTGGTAGAGAACCAGCCGACATAAACATGCTGCTCAATAGAGCTGCATTTTTCAGTTCAGTAAATAGTAACCAACGAAAACATTGCCATTTAAAAAATCACAAATTTAAAAAAAACGTGTCCCTTAACAACAATTACTATTGACAACAGAAACATTGAGTATTCATCGTGTTCAATGTTCACCTGCATCACCATTTTTCCTAATTTGAACAACTTCAACCGAGTAAGTTCGGGTTTCACTAAATTATCAATCTTTAGTCAATTAAATAATGACCATACAGCCAATTATGGCCCTTGATCTACATTCAAACTTTTCAATAAACCTTTTTCAAAGTATATGGCATTATTTATAGGTTATTTAAAATTATGATTACTGCCAAGATATTGACTTAAGGATTTGTGAATTACGGTCTTTGGTACACACTGGGGGCCGATGATGGCAAAGCGAAGTCCGTTTCTCAACGACGTCAGGTATATGTTTTACTACGAAACATTGTGTCAATACAAATGCCATCGAAGAATAGATACAGTACCTCGTTGAGTAACCTATACATTATATTTGAAGTTTGTTGCACAACCAATACATACTCTGTGCAAAACCTATACATAAAGCGACTTGTAATTTCCTTCAAAACAAAGCATTTGAATGATTAAAATATATTTTCGTAACCTGTTTTGTACTTTAAAATGTTTAATGCACAGTGTATCAAAGTAACATATAGTTTCATTTAAGTTAAGTTACTGTAATTGGCTATTTTAACAGAATAACCAACTTGTGCATTACTTCAAATCAATATATTTCGATTTTAGTTCAAAATCAATGTAACGATTGCAACTACGCGCATTTGTTATTGTTTGTTATTGAAAATGAGTACCTACCATTACTGGATGTGTCGTTCTCTAATCCATAAATACCAGAAAAGATGAAACTGGCCTGATTAAGTAGTGTATTGACACAATCTTTCGTAGTAAAACATATACCCATCGTCGTAGAGAAACGGACTACGCTTTGACGTCGTCAGCCCCCAGTGGTACATAAAAAAAGCCTTAACAGAATCTCACATCTCACAATATTTATGCCCCCCTTCGAAGAAGAGAGGGTATATTGTTTTGCACATGTCACTAGGTCAATGTCACAGTGACTCGAAACAGTAAAATGGTTTCCAGATGATAACTCAAGAATGCTTACACCTAGAGAATCATGAAACTTCATAGGAACATTGATCATGACTGGCAGATGACCCCTATTGATTTTCAGGTCACTAGGTCAAAGGTCAAGGTCACAGTGACCTGAAGCAGTAAAATGGTTTCCGGATGATAACTCAAGAACGCTTAGGCCTGGGATCACGAAACTTCATAGGGACATTGGTCATGACCGGCAGATGACCCCTATTGATTTTCAGGTCACTAGGTCAAAGGCCAAGGTCACAGTTACTCGAAACAGTAAAATGGTTTCAGGATGATAACTCAAGAATGCTTACGCCTAGGACCATGAAACTTCATAGGTACATTGATAATGATTGGCAGATGACCCCTATTGATTTTCAGGTCACTTGGTCAAAGGTTAAGGTCATAGTGACTCAAAACAGTTAAATGGTTTCCTGATGATAACTCAAGAATACTTAGGCCTATGATCATGAAACTTCATAGGTACATTGATTATGACTGGCAGATTACCCCTATTGATTTTCAAGTCACTAGGTCAAAGGGCAAGTTCACAGTGACAAAAAAGGTATTCACACAATGGCTGCCAGTACAACTGACAGCCCATATTGGGGGCATGCATGTTTTACGAACAGCCCTTGTTTTTATTTATCTACAGGGTACCAAATCAATAACATTAAAACACCTCGTGTTGTTTTCCTAGTTGCGTCCCTTCCGTTCATAACATAACAGACCAGAGTGCGTGCTTTGTTCCCTTAAGAACCATTTTTGTCTAGCCCGTTGCGGCAAGCTTGATAACACTGTTAAACTTGATTTTAGTTTAAGTGTTTACGTAAGTGAGTGCGTCCAAGCTTGTCCAGATTGTAACTTTACCTAATCATTGATCATGCATATACTTTTTCACAAACCATTTGAAGACGGCGTGACGCGTATCAGTAACAAACACTTGGGCGATGATTGTTTTGTAACTCAGTTATGTGCATTTTCCCCATTAAGTTTGGCGTTGCTTCAATGAACAGAGTGTTTGAAAACCTGTTTGCTGAAATCATAAACCGCGAATAAACATTGAATAAATCTTATGAAGAAGTGGAATGAATGCAAACTGTCCCCGGAGGTTGATGTTTTCAGTTGTGCATCTATCACTATTCCTTATTTGAATATGCCTGAGTCACTTAAGGTGGAGTCATCTTTGATATTTTCTGAATGCATGTTTATTGTACAATTCTGATAATTCTGATATTTTCATTAAATACGATCGAATAGGGATTGTTTGACAAGATTCATAAATATACGCAGTATACTGTCTGTAACATATACAACTTTAATAGACCTATTTTATTTGTTGTAAGTCTTTCAAATATTTGACAAACAGCACTGATACACATTCAAAACAAAAAGACTCCAAACATAATAAGAAAAGACAAAATGTACAAATGCAAATTCGTGCATGCAATTTTTTGCTAAAACCAGATTGGCTGAATGAAAATAACACCGGCACAGCACCAGCTTCACATAGCCAAACCCTGAAAGTGTGTTCACCTGCACAGTAAAACCATTTTCTGCAATACATATATGGTATCAAGTTGCATCGATTTACTTAAGACGCCATTACAAAATACTTAATATACGAGTTGTTTAGTCTTAATATAAAGCGTTAGTTGACGTAAGGTCCAATAAATGAGAGCACCATGGCTACACGCGAAGAATAAGTACGGTATGTGAAATCATAACGATGCGCAGTTTCTCCGCACGAACAGATATTCACAGAACTGTTGCCCTTCCACTCCGCCCCCGGTGGAGGCCTCGATCTTGAAGCCGTGGTTCAATAATCGCTGAAATACCTGAACGGAATTGAGTTTACAGAATCCATTTAGCGGAAAACGTATTACGTAGCGATTGTCCAGATTGAACCCGGAGTTACGGGAGTCCATGAGCGCGGAGTTCAGCTCCGGAAACACTTCCTCTAAGAGAAACCTCTCGGCGCTCAGCGAGATTCGTTCCCCGAGATCTGGACTTAAGCTCACGGCAACACAGTCACAAAAACCGCCGGAAGAGGATGACGACGACGGCTGCGCTTTGGAAACGTTATTTTTATCACACGTGTCCATTGGTTCCTTTTTAACACCCCTTGTCCCACGCAGGACCTCCAGTTCCTTCATAATGCCCTGAATATCGAAATAACGCGCCTCTTCGTACAGCTGCTCGGTTTCCGGGAATTTCTCGGGCAGCACGAGTTTTCCCGTGCGCATGTAGTTGAGGATGTGTCGGAACATCTTACCGTCCCTGTCGATGAAGTAGTGCTGCTTTAACGTGTCAAGAACGATGGGGATGTTGCCGTTGAACATCTTGGCGAGACGCGACTCCGGAAACCTGCGAAAAGAATTACATAATAACGTATAAATTATGTTTCAATGAGCATCTTAAACAGTTGAGATTGTATAATATATTGAACAATATCCCTTAATTATGACGAAAACACATACTCGTCCACACAGCGTGTAAGTTAAAAAAAATATAACAAGAGATGTGTTTGTCAGAAACACAATGCCCCCTTCTGCGCCGCTTTGAAAAAAAAAATCAAAACCTAAACGCAAAGTGTGACGGAATTTCAGACAGACGGACGGACAGTGCGATCACTATATGCCACCCTACCGGGGGCATAAAAAATATTGTAAACTACGATAAGCAGCATTGTATAGCTGCAGGTTATGCGGGAATCTACTGTTAAACAGGGTTGGCATATTGAATGGTCAATTGAGTATTGACCGGGCCGGTGGTCAATACCCGGTTAAAACCGGTCAATACTGGTAATTTCTGGTCATTACTGGTCGATTGAAAATTATAGCATGTAAACATCACAAAGGAAGACTTTTAAGCTATTCGATATTAAATCAATCATTTTTCTGTAATTGATAAACTTTTTTTTTAGTTAAAAAATCTTTAAAGTTGTAAAAAAAAATCTTCTTTATTATTTATGGAAACGGCCTCAAATACATAAGGACAAAGGTAATACCTTTATCTCAGTGTATCACATCTGTTACTAAAGTATTATTACTATTGTAGTTACCATAGTATTTCACTGATCTATTGATATATCTATTTGATAAGCAGATGGACAAACAGAACTCTTGTGTATTCTAGGGTTATAAATCTGGCCCCTAAGCCTTAATTGGTAATAAAATGCATGCAGTGTTAAGTCTCTGATATTGACAATGAAGCAAATCTGCCCTTAGGCTATTTCATATCAATCAAACAAAAGGAGATAACTTGCTATTAATTTAATAGTTACTTCTAGCTTGTCTCCTTTCAGAGTAGTAAGATGTCGTTTTTTTTCCTTTCATATTTAAAAGTTCAATTGGTCTTCAAATAAGCAATCAAAGTTACGGTTTTTTGCCAACAAATAATGTTTTCCAATTGTGGGTCTACTCTAGACTCTTCTTTTCAATTATTTTTTTCATTTAATAATTATTTCTTATTACGTTTTTTATTTTTATATCAATGGAAAACAAAATATGTTTTCACTATTTTGTTTAAAAATAATTTTAAAAAATCTAGGCAAGAATACATGACAAGTAAGGTGTGACAGTTCAACAACACACATTTTGACAATACCTGTATGATGTGCTGATGATGACATGTTCATATGTGTATAAACTTTTTTAATCTCAAAAACATTGAATATACTTTTGATAATGCACATCATTGGTGTGTCATATTGTTAATCTTGTTGAATCAAGAATTATCTGAACATTCATTACAATTGAAAAAAAAGTTCAATCAACCAGAAAAATCCAATTGACCAACTTTGACTGATTTGCAATGTTTTGAGAGATTGACCTACAAATTGCATGAACAGGTATCAGTGCTCCAGCTAGGCCTAAATTGAAGGGCGCCCTGCCCTCCCGAACCTCAGCCCTGCCCTCCCGAACCTCCGCCCTGCCCTTCCTAGGGCCCCCCTGCCCTTAAAAACATACATATGATGATTAATAAATCTCTTTAAAAAATGAATTGTTTTATTATGCCCCCTTTCGAAGAAAAGGGGCTATATTGCTTTGCACATGTCGGTCGGTCGGTCGGTCGGTCGGTCGGTCTGTCTGTCTGTCTGTCTGTCTGTCTGTCTGTCTGTCTGTCTGTCTGTCTGTCTGTCCGTCCACCAGGTGGTTGTCGGATGATAACTCAAGAACGCTTGGGCCTAGGATCATGAAACTTCATAGGAACATTGATCATGACTCGCAGATGAGGCCTATTGATTTTGAGGTCACTTGGTCAAAGGTCAAGGTCACGGTGACCCGAAATAGTAAAATGGTTTTTGAATGATAACTCAAGAATGCATACGCGGCCAACAGGGCAAACTCTGAACAATAGTACTGAAGCAACTGGTCTGTAATCCTAAATCTATAATTATCAGTTCAATGAAACATCATTTTTTTAGTGAAATACAGTGGATCAGTAAAAATATTATCAGAATATGAGATTTTTTGTATATTTTGTATATTAAATATTGTGTTAATGTTTAATTTTGTTGATTAATTTAAATATAAGCAAGACAGGGGAGGTAAAATTTCAGCAGTTGCCTCCCTTGTAATTTATTTAAAATTTACCAAATGTTAGGCTAACTGCATTTTTGTAATGCAAAAATAAACATCGGGCAAAAATGAAATTAAGGCACCACCACCACCACCACCACCACCACCACCACCACCACCACCATTTTTTTTTACAGTGACAAAAAACGTATTCACACAATGGCTCTCACTACAACTGACAGCCCATATAGGGGGCATGCATGTTTTACAAACAGCCCTTGTTATAATAGGTATATATATTTTCTAACAATTATTAATAACATATAAATTAACATGTAAGAGGAAGCATTCCAGAAACGCCAGCCCGCTCGAAAGTGCCCTTTTGACAAAATACTGCGCGTCCAAAGTGCCCTTTTGACAAAAAAGCCCCCCTGCCTTTTTGAAATCCTAGCTGGAGCACTGGGTATACAATTGTGGGTATTAATAGCTTAAGACATTATTGGCAACATGTCTGTTTAATTTATATTATCAATATTGTTGAATTAAGCATGGAATATTAATCAAAACTAGGGGTAAAGTTCAATCAACCAGTAATGACCACTTCGGGAGTATTGACCGGGGCGACTTTATCCGGTTAAAACCGGGGGCGGTCGATTGGTGTTAAAATAGAGCGTCCACGAATATAATAATGGTGCTCGTATATAAAGTAAGCTAATCAGAAGTCTTTGAGTACACCTTGAAACGATATAACTATACACTATTATGTTACTTATTATTGGTAAAGTATAATAAACGATAACTCAAATCAATATAAGATTCCGCGACTCAAATCAATATAAGATTCCGCGAGCGATACATATCAGTTTAAACAATATATAGAAATTATATAATAATTACTTTGCATGATATTGCGTATACTTAACAACACAATTGCAACAGGAAGAGAAAAACATACTCATGGATCTGATAATTTACGCTGGGCAGGGTTAAAAAAGTCTTTAATTGACGCCCGAGGGCATCGCTACAAAAACTCTAAAAAATGATCTGAATTGTCTGCGTCTCGAACTTCAAGTGAAGTAGGGGGACTTTTCCCGCCGTTGAAGCGTTCTTGATATTCATGCGGACAGCCTCGGGCGGTTGGTCATTACCATGGCAACTAAGTAACGAAGGAGAAATCGTTAATCTTGGCGCATGCCTCGGGCTTCAAACTACATCGACGAAACAGCTTGCAGCCTTGCCATGTTATTATGGTATGTGTTCGAACGGTTGAAGAGCCTTTAGACACACTGAACCGTGTTGATTTTTCTATTAAACATTTTGTAATTATACACTTGGTAGTTTTTCTAGACGCGTAGGCACTACGCGGTCGGCTTTAGGATCTATATAAAAGTACGTATACCAGAGTGTAAAGGAAGAAACGTGTTATATATATCTCAGCCGTCACGGGGAATGTTTACACACTGTATCCAAAGTTGTATATCTTACTACAGCATTTAAACCAACGATTAAAACAATTCTTGACAATTAAAACTACGGTACATGGAGCATTAATTAGCGCCTCATTGTCTTCAAGACAAATAAGAACCAGTTGCTGCCATTTCTTGTAAAAAAACAAGAGATGTGTTTGTCAGAAACACAATGGCCCCTACTGCGCCGCTTTGTAATAGAGTTTCTATTTATCATTTGGCAGGTATGGAAATTATCTCCCGTTACAGCTTGTTACTTCCCCTGGATTATTTTTTTACCTTTGACCTTGAAGGATGACTTTGACCTTTCACCATCAAAATGTGCAGCTCCATGAGATACACATGCATGCCAAATATCAAGTTGCTAACTTCACTTCACTTTCAATTTTGCAAAAGTTATGGCCAATGTTAAAGTTTTCGGACGGACACTCAGACTGACGGACTGACAGTTCAACTGCTATATGCCACCATAACGGGGGCATAAAAATCGCCTCTTCTTTCGTTTAATAAGTTTGTCTGACTTCTTAAATTAAAAAAAAAAACAACAGCATAAATTACCCACGCTAAATTGTGGCTTATTTAAACTCTTAAGTCCCTTTTGACCCACGCTAAATTGGGGCTTATTTAAACTCTCAAGTCCCTTTTCTCCATATAAATGACCCACGCTAAATTGTGGCTTATTTAAACTCTCAAGTCCCTTTTCTCCATATAAATATAATTGCGATGCTATTGATGGTCGAACNAAAGTTTTCGGACGGACACACAGACTGACGGACTGACAGTTCAACTGCTATATGCCACCATAACGGGGGCATAAAAATCGCCTCTTCTTTCGTTTAATAAGTTTGTCTGACTTCTTAAATTAAAAAAAAAAACAACAGCATAAATTACCCACGCTAAATTGTGGCTTATTTAAACTCTTAAGTCCCTTTTGACCCACGCTAAATTGGGGCTTATTTAAACTCTCAAGTCCCTTTTCTCCAAATAAATGACCCACGCTAAATTGTGGCTTATTTAAACTCTCAAGTCCCTTTTCTCCATAAAAATATAATTGCGATGCTATTGATGGTCGAACTTAAGACTTCCAATCGTAATGCGGACACCTTAGATACACAGCACGCTATTGATGGTCGAACTTGAGACTTCCAATCGTAATGCGGACACCTTAGATACACAGCACGCTATTGATGGTCGAACTTCAGACTTCCAATCGTAATGCGGACACCTTAGATACACAGCACGCTATTGATGGTCGAACTAAAGTCTTCCAATCGTAATGCAGACACCTTAGATGCACAGCACGCCACTGTGACTTTCTGTAAATTATGTTTCAAATTTCATATACTGTAGTTCAAATTAAAAGAAACGAACCGTGTAAGCGTCTCCAGGGACGACGTGTATATGACGCCGCCGACGTCTATGTGCACCGGCGCCGTGTAGCGCGTGGGAGTGGCCGGACATGGTACGCCGGTGATCTTCGTCGGCGTCGGGTAGCCGCCATTCTGCGTCGCATGCGCCGTCGAGAAAACGGGCCGCGTCGCCGGTGAGGAGATCCGACGGGCCGCGACCGTCGACTCCGGCTGAGATACCTTCAGTTCCAGTTTGAACGAGTGAGAGAACGGTACAGATTGGTACCGGTTTCCTGAAAAACGTTTAAAGTGGAAATTATAAGTCAAAAATATAAATGTATTATTTATATATCACAAGCAGAGCGATTAATGATATTTTTATTGATTTTTGTCACTGTATTCTTTACAACTAAAATGTATCATCGGTCTTCAATATCTTATATTAAATATCACATAACGCGATAATAACAGTACCTTTTTCGGAAGAAATTCCTCAGCAACAGAAATGTATACACAAGCAAACCATGTACATTTGTAGTAATATCAAGTTTTGCAACCAGTTTAAACAAATTTTGTCATCAAATTTCCAGCGGTGTTAACAGCACAGAAACTAGATCTATACTACGAAACACGCAACGAAAAGCTTGTCTACCCCGGGGCTAGCCTATATATACATGTCAACAACGCTCCCGGCACTCTACATTAACACACACGTCTAATTGGGTATACATTCATCTCTGTTCACGGACTTGATCCTCACTGGTACCCTTAGGCGGATATCCGGGGATGTTTATACTTGCAATGTAAGAGAAGAATGAAAGGCCTTTGTTCAATATCCTCGACCCCAGGCACTGTTCACTAATTGAATTGGAGCTTCATTGCCGACCACTTAAAGGGGACAATTGTAGAAAAAAGAGATTGCATATACGTGCAACCTGCTACTGCTACAAATACTAACTGCTATAAGTACTTACTACTAAAACTACTACTTCCACAATAACAACAACTACTACTACTACTACAACTGCTGTTGCTACTGCAACTACTACTACTACTACTTCAACTACTACCGCCAATACCACTACCACCACTACTAGTCTACTTCTACTACTACTACTACTACCACCACCACCACTACTGCTGCTAGTACCACATTATATGACAACTACTACTACTATTCAAAGATCTATTAATATATTAATAGATCTTTGTACTTTTACAACAACAAGAAAAACTTTTTCTATTTCTACTGCTGCTGTTATTGTAGCTGATGCTGGTGCTACTATAAATACTTATGACAATAACTACTACTTACTACTACTACCACTACTACTGCTACTACTACTATTACTACCACTACTTCTACTACTAATAATAATGATGATAATAATGAGAATATCTAAAAAAATATTTACTGACATAAGAAGGCTCAGGCAAGAATATATTACCATGAAAAATAATATTGGTGTTATAGAGTACTGTAGAATACTAGATCGACAATCAACGCAGATATAATACAATAAGTAACATAAACTCCTACCTTATAATACTGACGACTCCTGTATAATGCACTTTTTTTAACTTCTCTTTTTTCTACCCGTAAAATAACACCTTACAATTTTAATGTGATTGTTCAGACCTCTAGCAAGCGAGATACGGAGTGAAAATGAGCAGAAGTTCATCCAAGTCGTCTGTTTTATCTGTTAGTTCAATACATTCCTCCAGCGGGTGAAAAGCCCGAGGCCAACCGCTCTAACGCTTGAACGGCGCATATGGAGGCCGCGTTCTCTACTAGCAGCGCAATGAAAGGATGGCCCTCAGGCCACAGCTGCCATGGCGACGGATTAAATACTGGTGAACGTCGAGAGAGAACATAACGTATATTATTGAGTTTCAATATTGCTGAGTGAATGGCCGAAGGGGGTTTGTACGAATATAACGTCTATTTGAAGAATATCTTGAGCAAATAGCAGACATGAACGCAAGACACAAGTACAATTTCTATTGGGGATAGAAGTACATGTATGACACAAGTACAATTTCTATTGGGGATAGAAGTATTCATATCACTATCAGACTGGTTAGCTTCAAGTCGCTGATAAAAACATTTTACAGTTTTCGATACAACACACTTCATATTATAATCGACTTCAATTGTATTTCTAAGTGAATTATACAATACTCTTTAAATTAAGTATATATTAGTCTCGAAAAGGAGAAAGACAAACATTTTTAGATACATAATGCCGAAATAAATAAAGCGATTTGTAAGAGTGAAATTGCAAACTTACGTCACGATTAAAGTATGAATTGAACCAAAATAGAGATAATGTGACGCACATGGATTTGATAATGGCTTGAAGGTATATATTTGTAAATACTGACGCATGACTGCACTCTCCCATCCAGTGCCCTCACATTTTTGGACAACAACTTCGAACTCACAGAAAGAAAACATGTGCGTAATCTTACAGTCACATTAAAAAAATACTCAATCGAACTTCGAAAAATAAGATTATCGCATCTCACGGATATTAATGCAATAATCAATAGACGATTAATCTATAATAAGGCAAAGAAAAGAAACGTATGTCACCAAGAAGTAGCCTAGCTATTTCTTTTCTCAGTTACATAAAATACACATCGAAATGTTCATTTTCATCAAATTACGACTTAAAGAGTACTGACTCCAACGTTTGTCCCATAAAGGTGCACCTGAGTTTGGTGTATATTCAACAACAAACCAATAATTACTAATGCGACAAACGCAATTCACGCGCGTCTCTACAATATATTTGAATATGAATCAATTTATCGGGGTGTAAGATTACGGTGTTGAAATACAAAGCCCTTTCATATTTACTTTTTTTGCCAAGGGGTAAATGTTTTCAAATCTCAAACAAACGATTTCTTTCGTTAAATATAGTCGCTTTGTGAACAATCTGTGTTCCAATAGCCGAGAGCAACATTTTCAAATACATTACGGAAAGAGGATTAAACAGTATGATCAAATTGAGTGTCTACAATCAGAGATCTATAAACTTACGTGTTTCTTAATAGATCTTAACTATGATTGCGTCGATATACGTTTTGTTCCCGTGGTCTCAGCTTAATTAAGACGTTGTTCCCGATTAATTCGTTTATTGGGCTTTTACCAAATGCTAATAACCTAAAGCCCAAGTCTCACTATTGCCGGTAGAGCCCCGGTCCATCCCGTTTTGCTAACGCCGGTCGACCGGCGAGAACCGGGATGATTCGTTGACTTTTATTGACGCGGTCACACTATTTCCCGGTGCCGCCCCGGTTTTAGTCCCGGTCAACTCCGGACTAGCTACGGTTTATCCCGGTGGAGTCCCGGCAGAGCCCCGGTAATGCTCAGGTGGTGCCCCGGTGAAAGCCGGCAGCGTCCCGACAGAGCCCCGGTATACCGTAATTCCACCGGCACTCACCGGGACCATACCGGCATCAGACCCCGGCAGACCTACGGCAACGCACCGGTTTAACCCCGGTCGTCGCCGGTAATGGCCAGGCGGAGCCCCGTTGAATGCCGGTGGCGTCCCGACAGAGCGCCGGTTTAACGATGTACCGTAGCTATACCGGGACTCTGCCGGCATTCACCGGGGGTATCACCGGCGCGTTGCCGTAGCTCTGCCGGGGTCTGTATGAGCCCCGGTGGAGCTACGGTGCCGTCCCGGTTGTTGCCGGTGCCGTCCCGGTTGTTGCCGGTGCCGCGCCGGTCGTTGCCGGTGACTCCCGGAGGTATTAAACATTTTAATACTTTGCCAGTGGAGCCCCGCTTGTTCCCAGTCGTCCCCGGTTCATTCCGGTCGTCCCCGGTGGAGCACCGGTTCATCCCGGTAGAGCCCCGGTTCACCCCCGGTAGATCCCGGATCACGCACCGGGGCTCCACCGGCATCATAGTGAGACTGGGCCTTTACACCGACAGTTTTCGAGGTGCTGCCTACGGGAAGTATACCTGACGAGTGATCAGGACGGTACGAGCGATTTACGTACCTGATTTTGCAAACCTTTAAAAGGTACAGCATAGTTAATCTTCAAGACCCAAAACCTACGTTTCATTATATTCTCTTCGTTTGTTAATAACCACAGTCATGCATCTGAAGTTAGCAAAATATAAACGGCCAGCTATGTCAATGTGACGTTCAGTTAATACTAGCAGTACGAGTTCTCACAGCATTCTTGGCTGAAATCACGCTTTTCATTACGTACACATGCTTTTTATTTAATCTATATAGAAAACAAGCAACAGGAAATTACGAAGCTTACATACATACGAATAAACCATCCAACCAATGCATATGCTATAGTATGCTACTTAAGTGGTTGTCTCTCTTAAATGTCTCCCTCGCTACACACGACACATTATGTTGGCAATAACAAGCTTTCTCCTGAATAATCGTTGAAAACATTATTTCATAGATCTAATAATTTTTACGATTTCGATTGATAAAAATCAATAAACGAACATATATTTTAAATATTTTTTTGCGTAGTCAGAAGTGTTATTTTGCTTGTTTGAATACATTTAAAAAAAATCTTATTCTATGGTTCTAAGTCAAAACGTTTCCAAGCCATGTAGCCAGTATCGCACACGATTTGGCATCATATTCTGAAAATCCCGTGAAATGTGGAGGGACCCACAATTACTCCGAGCAGTATTGGTCTACCAAGAACACCAACTGGACGTCTTTTTGTACATATTCACCATAAGTATGTGCACGTACGTTGGTTAACTGACCGCCGTAAGACCGAAATATTGTTGAAAACAGCGAAAAACCAAACAAACAACAACTGTTGAACTTAACATTACGTATTCTCCATTTCCGTAGGTTAAATTTACGCATATTGTTCACAATGAATTTATGAAAATCAGTATGTAACACATTGGACATCATTCAAAGTGTCCTGTCCTTAACACGACTCTATTGACTAGATTTCCGACATACAAAGACAATGATTGATTTTGACCTGTCGTCCAACAGCTTTTTCATTCTCGTCAAATTATTAGCTATAATAATAATAATAATAATAATAATAATAATAATAATAATAATAATCTCTTTATTTTCCGAAGGTAACTCATTAAGACAACACATTGATACAAAGTCATGCAAACAGTTTAACAATGGCAATCTTATTTTCAATGAGGCCTTCAAACAACTATGGTATGTATAATGCATATTTGAATTATCATGCGAACATGTATATATATGTTGATAAGAATATATATAT
>VMBQ01009358.1:4359-19106 GCA_007657795.1 Dreissena rostriformis
ACCAGGTGAATGCGGCATGGCAGAATGAGGCACTATTGGGATCGTAGATTCGTGATTTATAATCTCACATATGTGTCGCGTTCTGAGAAAACTGGGCAAAATGCATGTGCGTAAAGTGTCGTCCCAGATTAGCCTGTGCAGTCCGCACAGGCTAATCAGGGACGACACTTTCCGCCTAAACTGGATTTTCGCTAAGAAGAGACTTCATTTAAACGAAAAATTTCATAAAAGCGGAAATTGTCGTCCCTGATTAGCCTGTGCGAACTGCACAGGCTAATATGGGATGACAATTTACGCACAAGCATTATGCCCAGTTTTCTCAGAACAAGCCACATTTTGTTCATGACGTAGACGGCAATGATGATAATGACGATGGTGTGGATTATAATAAATGTAACCTAATGATGATTTAACACAAACAAACATTTCAAAGACACATATTCAAATGATAATTAGATCAAATTTGATTATTACCATAATAGCAATATGAAGAAAAAAAGTTTGAAAAGGATCACAAAGAAATCGTGCATACCGGTAAGTTAGATGAACATATTTTTAGCAACTGGTCAATATTATTCGATATCAATACGATGAAAACTATGCTAAATCATGTATTATTTTCGGAAATGTGTGTGTGGATGATTTTCTTTCTACAGTTCACTAAGCACTGCACAAAAACACACACGCATTACACACAATGATAAATAAAACTTGAGTCAACGCCTTAGAACGGTCAGTGCAAAGCCTTGGTGGTTTTGACCAGTTTATTGAGAACATAAGCCGTAATATCATTTTCATTGAATGCTTATTTTATTTGTTCCAACATTTTGGAAAATATCGAGTAACGCATACGTTCATGACGCCAAAATAAAGATGTCGTTGCACATCTTTGAATGTGTCATCGTTGAAGTCAAATTCCATTTAGTGTATTAATTCGGGAGCAAAAAATGTGAAAAACAACTTTTATCTCAATTAGATGTTTCATAAATTTAATTAACTCAGCAAAAAACAACAACAAACGAAACATGTTCCGGTACATTCATGATACCATTTTGATCTTGACCTATTGTGTCGTGTTCTGAGAAAACTGGGCAAAACGCATGTGCGTAAAGTGTCGTCCCAGATTAGCCGGTGCAGTCCGAACAGGCTAATCATGGACGACAATTTCGGCGTTTATGGAATTTTTCGTTTCAATGGTGTATCTTCATAGCGAAAATCCAGTTTAGGCGGAAAGTGTCGTTACGGATTAGCCTGTGCGGACTGCACAGGCTAATCTGGGACGACACNCCCTACTGACTCATCGTGTAAGTTCACTCCATTAAACATGCTACATTTAAAACTATTTACCTAGTATCGGTGCATTTGGCCGTCTTAATAATTATAAAATATTCTAAGATTGATGCACCTCTGATGTTTTTTTCTTGTCAATCTGCAAATGAATACTAATAGTTACGTTTCTCGTTTTATACAATCATTTGATTACATTTCATAGACGAGTGCGGCACTTTTAACTCTGATTGGGAGAGTCAGTTTGTAACAGAAATGGACAACGCAACATCGGGTGATTCTGTTATACCAAACTGCAGGTATACATAATAATACACACTACTGATGGTGATGAGGCTTGCGCTGATGAAAGAAGTTGTATCGCGTTCTGAGAAAACTGGGCAAAATGCATGTGCGTAAAGTGTCGTCCCAGATTAGCATGTGCAGTCCGCACAGGCTAATCAGGGACGACACTTTCCGCCTAAACTGGATTTTCGCTAAGAAGAGACTTCATTTAAACGAAAAATGTCATAAAAGCGGAAATTGTCGTCCCTGATTAGCCTGTGCGAACTGCACAGGCTAATATGGGATGACAATTAACGCACAAACATTATGCCCAGTTTTCTCAGAACACATCACATTTTGTTTATGATGTAGAAGGCAATGATGATGATGACGATGGTGTGAATTATAATAAATGTAACCTAATGACGATTTAACACAAACAAACATTTGAAAGACACATATTCAAATGATTAATAGATCAAATTTGATTATTACCATAATAGCAATATGAAGATTTTTTTAAGGATCGGAAAGAAATCGTGCATAGGTTGGATGAACATATTTTTAGCAACTGGTCAATATTATTCGATATCAATACGATGAAAACTATTCTAAATCATGTATTATTTTCGGAAATATGTGTGTGGATGATTTTCTTTCTACAGTACACTAATTACTGCACAAAAACACACACGCATTACACACAATGATGAATAAAACTTGAGTCAACGCCTTAGAACGGTCAGTGCAAAGCCTTGGTGGTTTTGACCAGTTTATTGAGAACATAAGCCGTAATATCATTTTCATTGCATGCTTATTTTATTTGTTCCAATATTTTGGAAAATATCGAGTAACGGATACGTTCATGACGCCGAAATAAAGATGTCGTTGCACATCTTTGAATGTGTCATCGTTGAAGTCAAATTCCATTTAGTGTATTTATTCGGGAGCAAAAAAGGTGAAAAACAACTTTTATCTCAATTAGATGTTTCATAACTTTAATTAACTCATCAAAAAACAACAACAAACGAAACATGTTCCGGTACATTCATGATGCCATTTTGATCTTGACCTATTGTGTCGTGTTCTGAGAAAACTGGGCGAAATGCATGTGCGTAAAGTGTCATCAGGGACGACAATTTCGGCTTTTATGAAAGTTTTCGTTTAAATGGTGTATCTTAATAGCGAAAATCCAGTTTAGGCGGAAAGTGTCGTCACGGATTAGCCTGTGCGGACTGCACAGGCTATTCTGGGACGACACTTAACGCACATGCATTATATCCAGTTTTCTCAGAACACGACACATATTTTGCAGCCACTTAAAAGAAGCCCTGGACGCGATGGCAAAGCTGCGCGGCTCTTCTAGAGCACAGTGTTATGCTAATGCCTTGAATGTGGGTAAAGGCGTTCTGGAAATAAAACCTGCCGAGTGTACGTGATTTTCTTCGTATGTAAATTAACCCATTTATGCCGAGTGGACTCTCCCATCCTTCGTAATTGGATCAATTTATTTCCAAAATTAGAGATGTCTGGTATATTTATTTCTTTTTTTAGAATTCTTCTCACAGAAATTCCTTTAAGCAAACAGTGTATACCCCGATGAGACGCCGCATTAAGCGGCGTCTCATCTGGGTCTTCGCTGTTTGCCTAGGCCTTTTTTGTAGCAATAGGCATAAATGGATTTAACTACGATATCGTTGTTGGGCACAGCATTAATGTGGAATAAGGAGCGTGTGTTAAAATAATAATGTTAATAACAAAAACTCTCCTAGCTTGCTCTTTACATAACTTGCATATTTCGATAGAAGAAAGCTACACATTAATTTTGCCTCGCTCTGTGAAAAGTGTGTTTAATGCATGTGCGTAAGGTGTCGTCCCAGATAAGCCTGTGCAGTCCCCACAGGCTAATCAGGGACACTTTTCGCCTCAACTAGATGTTTGCTAAGAAGAGACTTTCTTTAAAAAAATATATAAAAGCAGAAAGTGTCGTCCCTGATTAGCCTGTGCACACTGCACATTCTAATCTGGAACGACGCGCATGTGCATTAAACCCCCTTTTCACAGAGCGAGTCTCATATATATCGTAATTTCTTCTTAGGCCCGTGCGACAGCGGTTATACGAAGACAGATGGCAATTGCACGATGCGAGAGTGTTCCGACGAATCCATTTGCTTCCAACTTGTAGACGATTACAAACTCGGTCAAATCGTGTGTTGCGTCAAGGACAGTATTACACCAAAACGTACGACATGCATTGTTTCCTGTGAATTATACTATTTTTACTTAGCACTCGGGTCTTGGTTGACGTAAATCAAGGTATTTTATATATAGCAGTTGAACGTAATTGCAGCATTTATGAGTAAACCATTTAGAGGATATTCAATTGCAATTAGTGTATGATCACGTGTGCGTATATAATCCGCATTGGCCACAATTCATCTCCAAATTTTTGTATAGAAATAACTCGCATAATAAGATACAGTTAAATAACATTTAAACTACCGGGCGTTGTATTTCAAGCTAAATTTTACACTGTAGCGCGTTTTTTTTCAGAGGATGCCTGTTTTAGCGGCCAGACTGCAGAAATCTTTACTACCACCGAGAAACTGACCAATTGTAAGACTCACTGCGATGGCAACTGTACGCGGAGAACTGTGAACGAGCTGAACACGTGCTGCAAAGAACGCAAAAACCTGCAAAGCCCCGGTAACGTACGGTTTTCGAGTTCTCCTTACACAATAGATATAAAAAAGACTGTTAAATCAAACTCAGTATATTAACATGTTCATCAATTATATTGTTATGAATATAATGAATAGAGAAACCCTACCGCACGGTTTTAAGTTATAACTTTTCATGTGTAACTGTTTTTCACAGGAATGCACCCCCGGAGACAGGAAAATTTGAAGGGACTTGATATCAGAAATAAAAAAAGATGCAATTTAGGGGACATCTTGCTTTTTTACCGTTTCGCGTTACTTGTGTTTAAATTAACAATAAAACATCAATTGTATAAAATAGTGTCTCTGATATGTCTTGGTGTTATTTGCCCGTACATTAAGTCGTACCCAAACTTCATAAGCGCTTGTTTTAACTTAAATGTTCAATTCCCATCCAGAGTATGGTCCACTTCAATCAGACTACAGACTTTCAACGCGTTCAGCGCTTTGATTTCTCTAACTTTTTTTTAAAGGGAATATCAGACTACCGACTAACAACGCTTTTAGCACTTTAATTTGTCTAAATTTTCTGTAACAAGGGAATCCCGCTGAAGAAGGCGAGAAGTTGACCGGCGGAATCGTGGCCATTCTGGTCGTGTTCATCGTCATGTTGTTCATAGCGGGGGGATTCGGATTGGTAGGCTATGGGAACTTTGGAATCGTTTCTGGGAAAACGGGGCTTAATTCATGTGTGTAAAGTGTCGTACCAGATTTGCCTGTGCAGTCCGCGCATCTTAATCAGGGACGACACTTTCCGCTTGCATTGTATTTTCGTTAAAAGGAATTCCCTTCTTAGAGAAAATCCAGTTTAGGCGGAAAGTGTCGTCACTTATTAGCCTGTGCGGACTACAATGCCAATTCTGCGACGAAACTTTACGCACTTGCATTAAGCCCCGTTTTCTCATTGCGCGGCTCATATGTATTTAAAAATAATAAAGTATGATGAATATATTGACATAGTTGTGAAGGCGTACGTTAATGAACTTCTTGACATATTTGTAATCGAATAGTGTATCGTCGTTTTTTTGTTCTTTTAAAATTCGATCTTTCCAAACGTGTTACATGGATTGACCAATAGTAGTGTGTTTTAATATGTGTCGTGTTCTGAGAAAACTGGGCAAAATGCTTGTGCGTTAATTGTAATCCCAGATAAGCCTGTGCAGTTCGCACAGGCTAATCCGGGACGACACTTTCCGCCTAAACTGGATTTTCGCTAAGAAGAGACATCATTTAAACGAAAAAAATCCATAAAAGCGGAAATTGTCGTCCCTGATTAGCCTGTGCTAACCTGGGATGACAATTTACGCCTAGCATTTTGCTCAGTTTTCTCAGAACAGACTCATATTGTTATTGGAGAACAGACTTGACCGTATCCGCGCATGTCGCTTCATTTGTATGAAAGAAACATTCATATGATATTTAAGTTTTGTTACATAAAGGGACAAGGCAGATTAAAAATTTATATTTAACAAATAGCAGTTGTTTATCATTGATGTTATTTATCCAATGTATCTTATAATCACCTTTTGAATTTCAGCTATACGTTGTTAGAAAAATGAAGAATGAAAAGAGGCAAGCTCAGTCAGTGAAAAGGTAAATCTATACATTTTTTATATCAGGTGTGTCAACTGGCCAAAATCTAAAATCCTGAAAATAAGCCTTATATTTGGGTTGCCAGACCCAAAAGGGGGTTAATAATTCATTAAATAAAGCTAACTTTGTAAACAATATGTCGAAGTGAAATAATATGTGTTTAAAATGACATTTTGTGACAAGAATCTTAAAATAACCAGACAAAAATCCTCTGATTTATATCAATATAGAAAGTTGTCATTGAGGGCCTAAATCCTGAATTCAGGAATAATCCTGAAAATTGAAACCTCTGTTATATATATTGATGGGCAATACGGTGTCGATCTATTAGTTTCAAAAGCTTCATTTGACCTTTTACATGCAAATAAATGTCCGTCCACTTATTGAAAGAACACCAGCGATAAAAATAGAGCATCCGGTAAATGTTTTATGGAAGCATTTAGAATTTAAAATAGATTGCATTGATAGTAACAGTCTAAACAAAATTGATTTTAATAATGAATCTAGATGTGCCACTGTCGACACAAAGTGATTTGAATAGGTTATCCCAACACAAATCATTAACAAAAACTGACTGTTTCTTCAGTAGCAGCAGCGACATTATGCTGACCGGTCTCAGTGACATCATGGGAGATGGCGGCATGGAAATGGTGAACCTGGCATTCGACAACAGCGCGAACTACGAGGCCACAAGGCCTCGATCAAACTCACGCGAGTCTCTGTCGCAGCGACCTGATTGGCCAGCAGGCGAGTCAGCTGACTACGATGAAGTCATCGACACAGCGCGTTCACGTTCGAATACAGCGGATTCGAAATATAGCAAACGTTCACGTTCGAATACAGCGGATTCGAAATATAGCAAGAATAAGCGTCGCTATAAACCTTCGAGAACTCAGGTAGAGGTTTCTATTGAGCGTGCGCAATCGCGCGCTACCCACGAGGAAAACATGGCCGATTCGTATGACGTCATAGGGCAAAGTCAGATGGAGGGATACGTGGTCATAAGTCCGAGCGAGAATCCGAACCAGTACGATGAAGTGCAGTTTTCCGGCGGGGAACGACCTAGAGCAACGCCAGAAGATGGGTATTACGAAGACGTTAATGAATATCGCCGACAAAGTTTGGGATCGCGAAAGAGTCTTGACGATGTAGAATCCCGCGAACGCCGCCTACAGAGTGTTGAATCGCGAAAGAGTTTTGACGATGTAGAATCCCGCGAACGCCGCCTACAGAGTGTGGGATCGCGAAAGAGTTTGGACGATGTAGAATCCCGCGAACGCCGCCTACAGAGTGTGGGATCGCGAAAGAGTTTGGACGCAGATTGTAACGGTTCGCTGCCGGGAGAAATAAACTAGAATCTAGGGCCCTGTCTTTACGGCAAATTTAAGTTACGACTGATTTTTAAACTCACAACAAATAAGACACATGCTCCTTGAAAAAGCGATATCGTATATTTCACGCAAAATTAGTACCGGTACTAGAAGAATTAACATACTTTCATATTCACAGAGTTTGATGCAAACAAATTCTTCTTCTTGAAAAAACATTGTAACCCAACATTTGTCGCAAAGTGTTAAATAAGACGGTCTCCAGAATATTATGATCTGAGAAAAAGGAATCTTAAAATTCCACTGTTGTTGTTCGAAGTGGGCGTTAGTTATGGCGGTTGATCCACCATTGGCTACAATGTACTTTATCAACGGCTTCGACAACATTAGTCTTTTATTGTGCGTATTCGCAACGAAGGGACACGATGCAACCTTGGCGTATATCACAGATCTTAATGTAGTTTTCTGAGACATCATAAACCAATAGTGAAACTCAAAATATGTCGCATATCATAATGTAAGTTAAATTTAAGAGAGATTTTTAAGTGAAAACTGACGACAAATCACATAAAACAAAATAATATAGTGAAAATGTTAGACAAATCACATAAAACAAAATAATAAAGTGAAAATGTTAGACAAGTCGTACTGGAAATGTGTGTGAGATTGTTCAGTTGCACATATGCGAATATTTCTAGCAGATATAGTGGCACATACGGACAAATATTTGAGCTTAACATTTAAGTAAGCATGCCTAACGATGCCTGATCATAATGGACATTTTACCAAGCGAATCACGGTTTATGTACTTGTCTGTGGGCTTTTGGTGTGGCGAGTGCATTGTACTTGCTATTGTGTGGATAAAAAGCGAACATAAGTTTCGCGTGGATATACATTATTATAAATTGCTTTATAATCTCTACTCCAAAGGACTTACCGCGATTTGAAGTAACAGAAATTGGTTTTTCAAAATAGTAATATTGTAAAAAACATTTTCAAATATACTGTACTCAGTTTGAATACTAAAATCTGTCAGCATGATTCTGAAGATGTTTTTTTTTTGTAAATAGTTTGAAATATATTACATAATGTAAATAATTATAATTTATTATTAATACTATCATATCATGACGATGTCATT
This sequence comes from Dreissena rostriformis, assembly GCA_007657795.1. NCBI lineage: Eukaryota > Metazoa > Mollusca > Bivalvia > Myida > Dreissenidae > Dreissena > Dreissena rostriformis. Next base: position 12,693 of record VMBQ01009358.1, read on the forward strand.
TTGTAATTTCATATGTTTGCATAATCTATCCGATTGAACAGTTATACCACATTTTTATACTTTTGTTAGAAATAACAAGTGTCATTTAGCCCGTAAGAGATATCGAATTACCTCATTTAATATACTTTATTTAATGCTTTCCGGTGGTTTATAGAGAAATATCAGTGAATTAAAACTGATAATTTCACTGTTTCCAACAATGAAAATTATCAGTGAAATTTATCGATAATTTTCACGGTTTACTGTGAAATGACGTCATTATTTTGACGAAATGACGTCATTATCCCAACGACATTCTTTAGTTTAACACTTTTACAATGTATATAAACTGTGAAAAAAGCATGAAATAAAAAGAAAATGTGTTGGATTCGGTGGAATATCGATTTTAATTCACTCGTGATCATAGAAATATATATTTTCACTCGTGGCTGCGCCAATTAAAATCGAGAATCCACCGAATCCAACAAATATCCTCTATATAACATGTTTTCATAATACTGTGTATTCATGAAATTTAAATTAATTTACATTAAATTTTACATTTTGTATCATTTGAATTAGCGCTTGAGAGGACCTATGAAAATGAGAGTCGAACAAATAACATTGGATTAACAGAAATACATTCATATCAAGCATTTTGTAATAAGGCTTTCGTTGAACAGTACATTTCTATATTCCTACAGGCATATCAAATCAGTCATTTCTATATTCCTACAGGCATATCAAGTCAGTCTCATCAGGGTCTACGCTGTTTGCTTAAAGGAATTTCTGTGAGAAATATTCTAAAAATAGAAATGAATATACCAGCCATCTCTAATTTTGGAAATACATTGATCCAATTTAGAAGGATGGGAGAGTCAACTAGGCATACATGGGTTAATCTCAGTATTTTAGAGTACATGTAGCTGTATATGGATCGTATAAATCATGTGGGTTCTGAGAATTTATAGATAGATCTACATGAGGATGTGTTTATTCTATCAGGTTCATAATTAACGTTTTTTTTAATATTTTTGATCTTGTTATTTTGCTGTTAAGCAAGAAATTTTCAGTTTTTAATAAATACTTTCCACCATTTTGTGTTAGAATGTTTGGTTTTGTTATTTTGCTGTTCAGCTAGAAATTTTCTATTTTTAATAAATACTTTCCACCATTTTGTGTTTTTTCAGTTACTAGAAGTTAATACAAAGTCATTATCTCAATCAATAGAATTTAGTTTTAAATATAAACAAGCAAATTCGTTGAATTAATAGCCACCGCCTAACTAGAGCTTTGTCACAGACATAAGCATTTTTTCAAGATACAAAGGGCCATAACTCCGTTATTAACAGATGGTGTACAATGCCATTTGGCGTGCATTATCGTCTTATCCATATATATACTCATACCAAGTTTCAATGAAATCCGCCAAAGCACTTCCAAGATATGGCTCCGGACACAAAAGTGCCTGACAGACGGAAGGACAGACAACGCCAAAACAATATCCCTTCACCTTTGGCTGGGGATAACAAGTACATATTGGCATTATTTCTTTTGCATTACTAGTAAATAACCACATAATTGTTTTCCACTTTATACAGAACAAAAGAGAACAGAAAAGTTTATTTCGACTTTATCATTTATAGCTCATCGTCATAAACATACATATACAATAACAAAATGTCTTTCATAATAATTGAAAAAAAATCATTTTAAAGAAAGATCAATTTAAAAAGAAAAGAAATAAACATGTTTCCCTGAGAATACCACATGGATGAGGTTAATATATAATTACATAGTAGCCACATAATGTCAAAACGTAGTTTAATAACTGCAACAAGTCTTACATTATTATGTACTTGTTTTCTTTATAAACAAAAGATGCGTTTGTCAGAAACACAATCCCCCCTATTGCACCGCTTTGATTTTTATTTTTTTTACCTTGAGGGATGACCTTGACCTTTACCTTTCACCACTCAAAATGTACAGCTCCATATGAAACACATGCATGCCAAATATCAAGTTGCTATGATCAATATTGCCCTTGTTTTTTCAAAAGGGGGCCTTAAAAAGTATATATATAAGACATTTTCTTTTATTTTAAAACATTTTAAACTAAACAAGGTCAAGGTCACTTTTTTGTTTGAACTATCAAGCAGTTCCATACAGATTGGTACACTGATATTTGCTGGTTATTTGATAATTGTCTATTTATTGATTGTTTGATAATTGTTTATTGTCCATTTGTCTGATAGGAGATCACTTCATCATTGTTTGGACATTGATTTTGTTCATCAATGTTTTGATTTCCCAGAACCTGTTTATTGTTCCACCAATCCTTGTTTCTTTATGACGCGTTCCATGTTTTGTCAATGTTTTTTACCATTTCTTGTTCATTGGTTCACGAACGTTTGTTTCACCATTGCTGGCTTATAATGGTATTATTTAAAAAATGCTAGGGTTCACCATTACTTTTTCATTATTTCACCACTGCTTGAAACCTTATTTCTTTTTCATTGATTTATTTATAATCGATTCAGAATAACGTAGACATTTTCAGTTCATGATAACTTGTTCATTGATTCACTGAGGTTCACTATTATTGCTTGTTTCCCAAATGCTTGTTTCAACATTACTTGTTCATTACATCATTAATACTTCTTTCACCATCACTTATTGATTGGTTCATTTCTTAACTCTCCTTTTTCTTATAGAGGGTTTTCCTTCAGTTTGATTAAGTGGCTCTCCCGGCTTCTCTATAACCTCCAATATTTTGGCTTTCTTTTCTTCTTTGATTTCTAGTCCCATGGGATAATCAACTGTCTGTTTCCTTTTTATGTTCTGACAAATTTTCTGAAATGAGAGTGTGGAAATAAACAAAGATCAACAAACATGTATGTATAATTACATTTGAGAACAAGAAATGTGTTTGTCAGAAACACAATGCCCCCTAATGCACCGCTTCGATTTTTTATTTTTTTTACCTTTGACCTTGAAGGATGACCTTGACCTTTCACCACTCACAATATGCAGCTCCATGAGATACACATGCATGCCAACTATCAAGTTGCTATCTAATAATAATCTTCAATATTGTAAAAGTTATAAAAAACTTTAATATTGGTTAAAAGTTTTGGACAGACAGACAGACAGGCCAAAAACAATAAAACCCCTTTTCTTTAAAAAGGGGGCATAAAAACAAACATCATGAGCATGCAAGGCCCAGTTGTTAAAAATATAAACCATGGGTTGAAGCTAACTATGATGTTTTTTTTGATGACACAAAGTTTGGTTAAGCCACATTAATTTATCGCCGTCCATAATCAGAAAATATAATACTATAAAATCATTTATATTCCTAAGCAAAACATTTCTTGGTTTTAAGAAAAAAAGACTTTCCTGGACACGCACATTTGTGGATTACTGATTTTGAAAAAAAAGAGGACTTTGCGTCTGTCATTTTCCAATGTGTTTGAGTTAAATTTGTGAAATCAACTAAAATTAAGTCCCACAAATAATAATTATTTTACACTAACTAGTTGTGAAAACATTAGATTTGGCAAACAAATTAACCCAGAAAGAAAGAGATATTTGTCTCAAAACTTTGAACACATTTAACTACTGGTTGAAATTTTACAAATTTACGTCATTTAACTTGTTTACACAAACAATCCACACAGAAAACCTACAATTTAAACAGTCAATATATATTGAATGATTATTATAATTGTACTGATTTCAAACAAAGCATGTATTACTGTAGATCAATATTTAAACAAGAGATGTGTTTGTCAGAAACACAATGCCCCCTCATGCGCCGCTTTGATTTTTTAAATATTTTTTTTTGACCATTGACCTTTTTGGATGACCTTGACCTTGACTGTTCACCACTCAAAATGTGCAGTTCCATGAGATACACATGCATGCCAAATATGAAGTTGCTATCTTCAAGATTGAAAAAGTTATGACAAAACTTTAAAATTGGTTAAAGTTTTGGACAGAATGACAGACAGACAGACAGGCCAAAAACAATATACCCCCTTTTTTTTAAAGGGGGCATAAAAAGAATTTTTACTGGACACGCAAATTTGTGGATTTCTGATTTTGGAAAAAAACGAGGACTTTGCGTCTGTCATTTTCCAATATGTTGGAGTTAAATTCGTGAAATCAACTAAAATTAAGTCCCACAAATAATATTTTTTTTACACTAACTAGTTGTGAAAACATTAGATTTGGCAAACAAATTAACTCAGAAAGAAAGAGATATTTGTCTCAAAACTTTAAACACATTTAACTACTGGTTGAAATTTTACAAATTTACGTCATTTAACTTGTTTACTCAAACAATCCAAACAGAAAACATACAATTTTAACAGTCAATATATATTGTATGATTATTATAATTGTATTGATTTCAAACACAGCATGTATTACTTTAGAGCTATATTCAAAACACATTAAGTTTAGGTTATAACTCCATGTCATATGTGGCGTGTTCTGAGAAAACTGGGCAAAATGCTTGTGCGTAAAGTGTCATCCCAGATTAGCCTGTGCAGTCCGCACAGGCTAATCAGGGACGACACTTTCCGCCTAAACTGGATTTTCGCTAAGAAGAGACATCCTTTAAACGAAAAATTCCATAAAAGTGGAAATTGTCGTCCCTGATTAGCCTGTGCGGACTGCACAGGCTAATCTGGGATGACAATTTACGCACAAGCATTTTGCCCAGTTTTCTCAGAAAACGACACATATGGTCTTGTAATGCAAAAACTGGGATTTCAAGGCATATCTTTTGTGTGCTCAAAACTTAGTACTTGAAATCTTAAAAACAATTCTGGGAAAACAGTGCTTAATACTTGTGTGTAAAGTGTCGTGCCAGATTAGCCTGTGCAGTCTCCACAGGCTAATCAAGCACGCCACTTTCACTTTAATGACATTTTTTGTTTACAGAACGTCTCTCGTAAAAGAAAATCCATTCTAGGTAGAAAGTGTCATCCCTGATTAGCCTGTGAAAGACTGCACAGGCTAATCTGGAACAACACTTTACAGTTTTTCCAGAACGAGTCTCTATGTAGTACTTACTTTGACTGTATTGGTCTCTTTAAATTTACGCAGGTCAGCAGCAAACAAAACCTAAAAAGAAAGAGTACATAGTAAATAATGTATTCAATAATGGAACAATTCATTCAAAGTTAAAACATAACAATAATCAATGAAAACTCCCTCATACATTCCCCTGGCTTTACAGAAGGCATGCATGCAATTTTAAATAAAATGTGTCAGTAAAATTAAATTTAAGTGTGATTATTACAGAAATGTTAACATACATCAAGACTAGAGCGAATATAGCAAACTATAAAACTCCAGAAACAATAACGGGAGAATTTCTTGTTTTTATCCACTTATTTAAAAAAGAACGCCAAATAAAAACATAAAATAATTTTAATTTGCATCACCAACTTGGAAAGGTGAAGGCAAAGCATTGGGGGTATGAACAGGTTTGAGGTTTAGCCGAACCTTACACTAAGACATAAATGTTCCAAGCAAAAGCGGGCAATACAATCAATTACTGTCTTCATAAACATCATAACTTTCCTTAACAGTTCAAACATTCATATAATGTGACTTTGCACACTGGTCATAATTGGTTATTTTGGCTTTTATATGTTGATAGTGACACAGAATTTACTGTGCTTTTTTCACCATTCTGGGAATTGGAAAAAATTGCGTGGTTTTGACTAAAATCGGGAAATTAGTGTTGTTGTTTTTATTGCTCACAAATACTTTAAAATTGCAAACAAAAGTGTGTTCGATATTATATTTACTAAGGTTCTAATTGCAGAGCTGGATGGGAGATGAACTCAATGTTGAGATTTTTATACGCCCGTATAAAATACGGGACGTATTATGTGAAACCCCTTGGCGGGCGGGCGGCGGGCGGCGGGCGGAAGGCATCACTTTGTCCGGACTCTAATTCAAATTGTATTCATCCGATCTTCACCAAACTTGGTCAGTAGTTGCATCTAGTTGATATCTAGGTCAAGTCCGAATATGGGTCATGCTGGGTCAAAAACTAGGTCAAAGGGTCAATTAGTGCATTTTACTTTGTCCGGACTCTAATTCAAATTGTATAAATCTTATCTTCACCAAACTTGGTCAGTAGTTGCATCTAGTTGATATCTAGGCCAAGTTCGAATATGGGTCATGCCAGGTAAAAAACTAGGTCATAGGGTCAATTAGTCCATTTTCAACAGCGCCACTTTGTCCGGACTCTTATTCAAATTGTATTCATCCGATCTTTACCAAACTTGGTCAGTAGTTGCATCTAGTTGATATCTAGGTCAAGTTCGAATATGGGTCATGTCGGGTCAAAAACTAGGTCACGGTGTCACTAAGTAGAACGGGCGTATCTTGTGACAATTTGGCACTCTTGTT
>VMBQ01009359.1:5762-20704 GCA_007657795.1 Dreissena rostriformis
GTCAAGAAGAGTCTTCCTTTAAACAAAAATAAAATAAAAGCAGAAAGAGTTGTCCCTGATTAGCCTGTGCAGTCCACACAGGCTAATCTGGGACCTCACTTTACGCACATGTTTTATAGTGTTTTTCCCAGGAGGGCAAAGGGGCATGTTGCAGTAAATTAAAAAAGGGCATTTTAACGCGCGGTTTATGCAAAAAAGGGCAGACATACGCATGGTGCCTTTTTAGCTATGAAAGTACTGTTATAGATGAATACTTACCAATGATAACTGCTAATAATGGGTATACTTGTATAGGTTATTTTAACTTATCAATTATAATGTGATTGCAACAAGGTTTCGTTTTTTGAAGCCCATCATGTGCTGGCAGGAAAGTCATATATATGAATTGACATGCATTATAATACACGGCCGCAATTTTTCACACCTTTCAAGTCTCTATCAAGATAGTCCGTGTATTTGGTTTATCTACTTTGGTGAAGGTGTGTAAGTTAATTGCAATAGGTTAATACGCAATTAATATTAAATCATGTATTAACCCTGAATATAAGATTAAAAACGCACATGTTTTGTCGGCTATACATAAATGCTTATGATAATTTAAAAATGAATCCCTATCGAACGCGGAAATTTGTGTTTGCATCGATCTAAGAAAATGTTTCTTATGCGATGCGTATACAGATTACTTCATTCTAATTGAGCCTGTTTCATACTCCCTCGCATATGCTTTGGAGCAGTCAGTAAGACCTACCTATAAATCGAGCACTGTAATAGATTAAATCTAATATAGTCGATTAGACGTTGAAGACTCTCATGTAAATCAAGCAAAGTCGGAGCGTCACAGACAATCATGGATGCTGATTTTGCGGACAAGTTAGGTCATTAGGCAATAAAGATTTAATCGATAAGGGCGCATGGCGAGTTTTGGCTTTGAAAAGGGCAGAGTGGCGATCCGGGAGGGCGGCGTGGCAAATCGCCACGCTAAAATGGCCTGGGAAAAACACTAGGTACATGTAATTTCTTTACAGCTTACCTGTTAATTCGCTAACTGCTTTTACTCAAATTGATTGGAATCGGCAGCAGTTTTTAATCAGTGTTATATGTTTATTTAAGTCGATAAGATGTACGGTTACACCTTTGTTTTGTTTTCACACCAGCCATTTTCCTTTGTCTAGATGACTGGTTCTGACCGGTGTTGATGCAGACTGCGTATCAATTTTTCTGTTGAATAACACGGTGAAGTATTTTACCGCAGTCTACGGTTTAAAGAGTTTACTATATGGGATGGTACTTGACAGGCAAAAAACGTTTCGCCGAGCATTTTCGCCAACCAATAATTTTATTAGCCAAATTAGCGAATTTTTCGCCATTTGCAAATTTGGCGAACGACAGCGGAAGCCCTGGATGTTAGTCAATGTTATAAATATGTGTATAATTTATGACTCCACTTATTGAACAAAGTGTTTATTTAATGAACTGTATAATACATGCTTTCATCACTCTTTAAACTCAAAAGAAACTTTGTAAACCTAAGCTAACTTGAATATAATAATGCCAACCCTGTAATCCTGGCTGTTAATGTTTTAGGCCTATACATTTTTTATAACACTAAAAGCTTCGTTATTATGCCCCCCTTCGAAGAAGAGGGGGTATATTGCTTTGCACATGTCGGTCCGTCGGTCCGTCCACCAGATGGTTTCCGGATGATAACTCAAGAACGCTTAGGCCTAGGATCATGAAACTTCATAGGTACATTGATGATAACTGGCAGATGACCCCTATTGATTTTGAGGTCACTAGGTCAAAGGTCACAGGTCAAGGTCACAGTGACTGGAAATAGGAAAATGGTTTCCGGATGATAACTCAAGAACGCTTACGCCTGGGATCATGAAACTTCATAGGGACATTGGTAATTCTTGGCAAATAACCCCTATTGATTTTCAGGTCACTAGGTCAAAGGTCAAGGTCACAATGACCTGAAGCAGTAAAATGGTTGAATGGAAATAGGAAAATGGTTTCCGGATGATAACTCAAGAACGCTTACACCTGGGATCATGAAACTTCATAGGGACATTAGTCATGACCGGCAGATAACCCCTATTGATTTTGAGGTCACTAGGTCAAAGGTCAAGTTTACAGGTCAAGGTCACAGTGACTGGAAATAGGAAAATGATTTCCGAAAGATAACTCAAGAAAGCTTAGGTCTGGGATCTCGAAACTTCATAGGGACATTGGTCATGACCGGCAGATGACGCCTATTGATTTTCAGGTCACTAGGTCAAGGGTCAAGGTCACAATGACCTAAAGCAGTAAAATGGTTGACTGGAAATTGGAAAATGGTTTCCGGATGATAACTCAAGAACGCTTACGCCTGGGATCATGAAACTTCATAGGGACATTGGTCATGACCACCACCACCACCACCACCACCACCACCAGAAAATCCTCATCAATACTTCAATGACAGAAAAAACACTATTCTTACATTAATTCAGGCATATAATTTTCAGGAAATAAAACATACTGTATGAACTGTCCTTGTTTTTGCTGTCTTTGTGAGACTTTGGCTTCGTATGTAGTTTTTATGGATTCACTCTCACCAGAATATTGAATTTTGGAAATGAAGGCAATCAGTCTGCATGCAATTCTTAAGATTCAGCTTATTTCATACAACTAGCATGATGTAACATGGTAGGCAACGATACATATTGTAAGCAATTTTAATTTTTATGTCCCCCAGTCTATACTGGGGGACATATTGTTTTTGCCCTGTCTGTTTGTTGGTTTGTTTGTTTGTTGGTTTGCTCAAACTTTAACATTGGCCATAACTTTTGCAATATTGAAGATAGCAACTTTATATTTGGCATGTATGTGTATCTCATGGAGCTGCACATTTTGAGTGGTGAAAGGTCAAGGTCATCCTTCAAGGTCAAAGGTCAACTTTATGGGTCAAAATCGCTCAAAAGAGGACATAGTGTTTCACAAACACATCTTGTTTAGAATGGTCATCCATGGACAAACATGCATGTTCATGACCATGGCTGTTCGTGGTATTTGATGTGATCATGATAAAACTTTAACAGCAATCAAAATCAATAAAATACCATGGTGATCATGATCCATATTGCGCCTGGGTCTGCAATGAATGCAAACATCACCACCAACAACTACTTGCTTATTACTTTGCAGTATTTCCTAATTATCATCCAGTTATCCACCTTCACAAGGCAGATTAGTGTCTGGCTAATGAGGCTTTCTGTTGATGTGTATGACAGTGCAAGACCCATACCTCTCCTGGTCTGGATTTGTTGTTCTTGGAATCTTCCCCTGATAACCCATTATTTGGCTGTCCCTTCAGATTTTGTTTTGATAACTATGTCAGAAAATTTTGTTGAACAGATTTATTCAGGGTTTAGCTTGGCACTGCCAATGTCTTCTCTGCTGTAAATAAATGGTGTGCTTCAACAAAAGGTCTAAATTGTTAAGACTATGATCAATAATGTAGATGTCATAATTCTTAGAATAGAGATTTTGCAAAAAAAACTAACAAATCAACCATCCATTTTATAATTTATGACAATACTGTGGTCACTCTCAAGATTGCATATTATACAGGTCCCTTAATGATGAATTGATTTGCATGTATACTAATATGATCTAAATTGCAATTTGAGAAAAAGTCAAACAATGGCAGTTTCTGGAGAACTCTTAAATACTTCTGTTTTCCAGAATACTACAACATACTTAATCAAATTTTATCAATTCTTTCCTGAAAATCCTATCCAAAGTTGAGTTGAGGTTGACAACTTGAAGGTGAGCATCATATTCCAGTGACCTTTTAACCATATAAGATCACAACTCCAACTCCTGCCATCTCAGAAGTGCTCCTTTGGGAGGTTGACCAAATATCTAAACACATTAAACACATCCTCCAGGAATTCAGGGACCACCAAACACTGAGGGAAAATGCATGGACAGAAGACCTCCCTTTTCATCCCTGCTACATTTTAATTTCATAAGTCAAGTGATGTAATACAGGAACAATTTTTTTATCCCCCCTCCGTCATTCTGTCCGTCTGTCACAAAATGTTGAAATTGGCGGGGGATATCAATTCAACGAATTTGCTTGTTCTGTGGAATAATCATATGAAATAAAGTACACCATGTCTGCACTTTGCTAGGCATTCTGATTCCATTTGTAGACCATGGCAATGGTTTGCAATATTCTTGTCATCAGTGGGACGTAATTGGACATATTATTGCCCAAGAAGTGTCTATAACGATGGCTAGAAGCATTCCAGCACAATCGAAGACATTCCAGTATCCAATATATATCTTTCCCTGTAATTGAATTAGTTCTTTTATTGACTTAAAGCTGTACTAACGTGAAAGAGATGTTACCTACTGTAACAGAGGAATCAGTGGGTAATCATACAAGATTAGTCACTTAAACATTGATTTTTCTCGATTTTGAGTTTATGAATTATTTCTTGAACATGGCATCGCAAGGTTGTGCATGAGTTCATGAACAGTCCTTGAATCTTTCACAGGATTGACATTTTGTCCAGTATGTGAGGGGCCTCAAAATAATCTAATTTGCTGGCTGACTTTTTTGTAGCCATTTCTACTTATCTATATTGATTTCTGTGGTGGTCGAGGATTAGGTTCCAGACAATTGCCAGTGTCTGTATTATGTAACATGGTCACAGGAACAATTAGCAATATTGAGAATCTTGGGAAAGAGGGATAGTACCAAGACAGGGACAGATCTTCTTTTCATGAAACAAGTGAAGCAGACATGAGCTAAATAAGCTGAAAATGTGGAAAATGACCAAAGCACTAACGACTGGCTTTGGTTTACATACATGTACTTGGGAAAGAAAAATATGTGAGAAAAAACAAGACTATTGCCAAGCAATTATGTCCCCTACCCGCTCCACCATCAGTTTTTTTTGCTATAGCAACCAGAATTTTTGACGTAGGAACACAATGAAATGACGTGCATAATGTCCATATTGCCATCTATCCATGTTTCAAGTTTCATGAAAAAATATGAAGAACTTTTAAAGTTATTGCAGGATCCAGAAAAGTGTGACAGACTGACTGACTGACTTGACAGACAGACTGACAGACAGTGCGCAAACCACAAGTCCCCTCCAGTTAAACTGGTAGGGGACAAAAATTAACAAGCCCAGTATCCTTGAATATTTTCCAAAAATGAAACTTTGCAGAAATTATTTTTATGGACACCTTACCAAGCAAAAAACGAATTTTAAATACCGGTAGGTGAAAATAATAATGCTTGCTTTGATAAATTTTATATAAATGGTAACTCATGACACGCATATTCTGTTATAGGTAATATCATGAATTTGTAAATGGTGTAGGAGCTTCAATGCTTTTAAAAGAAATTATTAAACCATTGTTATGTTGCCAGAGGTTTTAATTCTATTCATGAACGATCAAAATGCTATAATAAATAATTACTTAAACTCCCATCAAATTTAATTGTTGTAATAAGGACATTTAATCAAAAGGAATAAAATGCATTCTTTCAAAAGGGGAATTTTACAAAATAATGTAGGTTAATAAAACAACACATACCGCTCATGTTTGATATCAACAAATGGCTCCAGCCAATGAAAAAATGCCTGTCATCCCTTTATCAGACCAGAACATCAGAAAAATTGAATGTTACTCAAGGGAGAGACTTTTTGTAAGGAATTAGATTCCCTGCAGCGTTTTCTATGAGTTTATCTGTGAAAACACATATAGTGGAATAGTTGCTGTGACTTTCAGATTCTTTGGAAAATCTTTGTTGCTAAAATGTTTTCAAAACTGGAGCCTTATGTCTGGCGAAAAGCTCTGACGGGCTCCTATTGCTTTCTATCTTATCTTAGTGTCATTACTTGTTTCATAATAGAGGGCATCATAGTGACACAGGAGAACCGATTAGACATGTGGCGGATATTATGAACAGTTAAAAATGTAGAAATCTTCTTGCTAGACGTATTATTTTTCTGTGGGTTATCTTGTGAAGATCTGGTCATGAAAGGAATCTTAAGAATCTGCATTTTTTGTCCTAGACAATTATTTTTCATGCAAAAAAGAGTTTCATGTTTTTTGGAAACTAAATGCCCCAGAGCTCATTTGCAGTTTATGGGTCTTTGTTAAAATGCACAAACAAATGATTTATGGATGAAAAAAACCCATACCTTTGAGTTGAACAATAAAGGGATTTTCTGACATGTTTTTGTTTTGGTCTTATTCTATTATTCAACATGCAAAAAGTCAGCAGCTGCTGTGCCATATAACTTCAAAAACATTTGTGTCACTTATTCATGGTATTTATAAAGCGAAATAATTACCAAAGAATACAATTTGATTATAGCCCTATGCCAAAAGAGGCGCAATCTGGTATTTTATTCCATATTTGTGCCATTTTTATTATGAAGCAAATAATCAATAACTTAGCTTTACTTTTCTGACCTCAAATCATCAATTTTAATAAGAGATGTTATTCCTCTGCATGCTATGGTTGTCATGATTGTCATACAGAAGCATCAGTGACACTCAAAGCACAGGAAGCATTTTGCATTCATGAGTGTCTGGTCCGCATTGTTATTTAGGAGGAATTGACTCCTTAAAACTGAATAAACAATTATTGTTGGAATCAATTATTATAGCGGATGTCATCGCAATGATCAAATATTAATGGCAATATGAGATTTTCAACCCTGTCTGCATGTTTTCTGCACTGATTTGTGAGTTTTAAATAAGGCATGTTTGCACAGGGTTTCTGCGTGTGCATATTGAGGTTTATTTTATGCTCTCAAAATATTTACTTTTTTACAAATTTCATAGGGTTTGCATTTCCTCAGGGTTATATATAATTTTGTGCTGATAAAATATTTGACTTGATGACATGTTTGTATCCATTTCCTTATTACATTAAATTTGTCATAAGAATAATGATGGAAATCGAAAAAGAATGAGTCATATGGTCTATAAATGATAAATTGTTCAAATTCAACACTATTAAACACGTTCAGGTAAGACTTCTTTGGACATATCTGTCTCCAATAAAAATATATCTGGTAGTGTTGGTATCCCCAAAACCACATCACACACATTGATTGAAGATCATGATTAAAATGGAAGACCACAAAGTTGGTGCCATATAACCTCCTGTGCTTAACACTGGTCTTTGTTTCAGTCACCTTAGTTCAACTTGTTTTACCTGTGGTTTTGCTATATACGTGTATTCTCTAACAGCTAAAATCATCGAAATCACAGACGTTCAATACATTATTTTTACAGTTTGTAGCCGCTATTATCATATTCATCATAATTATACCAGGTGTTTTGTTCCAATCATCATTTTTATTGGTGAAAGCTCAATGTTTTTTTGGTATTCTCCCCACCACATATTTGCAAATGAGTCTTCATCTATGTCCTTTATTATCCCCTGCCAGAGGCGGAGGGATATTGTTTCGGCGTTGTCTGTCCGTCCGTCCGGCTGTCCATCCGGCACTTTTGTGTCCGGAGCAATATCTTGTGAGTGCTTTGGCGGATATCATTGAAACTTGGTATGAGTATATATATAGATAAGACGATGATGCACGCTAAATGGCATTGTACACCATCTGTTAATAACGGAGTTATGGCCCTTTGTATCTTGAAAAAATGTCTTTTACTATAGGCACTTTTGTGTCAGGAGCCATATCTTGGAAGTGCTTTGGCCGATTTCATTGAAACTTGGTGTGAGTATATATATGGATAAGACGATGATGCACGCAAAATAGCATTGTACACCATCTGTTATTAACGGAGTTATGGCCCTTTGTATCTTGAAAAAATGCTTCTTACTATAGGCACTTTTGTGTCCGGAGCCATATCTTGGAAGTGCTTTGGCGGATTTCATTGAAAATTTGTATGAGTATATATATATAGATAAGATGATGATGCACGACAAATGGCATTGTACATCATCCGTTAATAACGGAGTTATGGCCCTTTGTATCTTGAAAAAATGCTTTTTACTATAGGCACTTTTGTGTCAGGAGCCATATCTTGGAAGTGCTTTTGCGGATTTCATTGAAACTTGGCATGAGTATATATATGGATAAGAGGATGATGCACGCCAAATGGCATTGTACACCATCTGTTAATAACAGAGTTATAGCCCTTTGTATCGTAGTATGTTCATCCGTCCGATTTGCACCCATCCTTAAACAAAATATAGGTTGCGGTGCATATCAATTCTACGAATTTGCTTGTTGTGAACTGTTGATGTTATTGCAATCAAAATAACAAAGGTAAACACTGCCAAATGCAAGAAGGAGGCTGTGTGAATAATGAGAAACAAATAATGCTAGTCATAGGTGATATTTGAGAACGTCATAATGATTTGTTGTTTCATCGCTGACAGGGCATGCCTCCAATTGTGGTACAAATTATCAGGTTTTGTAGAGCTCCAGTTTTTTGTATGCAAATGAGATGCTTTACATGCTAAAAGGGTAATTAGTGAACTGTGTCATTGAACAGTTCATCTCCTTTTGCTTGTAATAAAGTTATGGATAAGCGTTCGGATGAGTTATCAAACATTAGCGTAAATTAGCCTTGCTGTGTGTCTTTGAATAATAATATTATATTGTCTCTGTTTTTTTTAATAAACCTTATTTGTAGAATTTTGAGTGAGTTTATCAAGCTCTACAGAGTAAATGCTAACAATAGACAATACAAAGACAACATATCAAAGGCATATGAGCTGCGTAATATGAAAGTTGGTCTTATGCTATAAACAGCCAGAGTAGCTTCAGACCAGTCTCCATGTACATCTTAATCAAGAAACATTCTGTACACAATTTATTCCCATACAAAGGAAGTGTCTGTAATAACATTGCGTTTGCGCAGTCTGGCCAGGAGCTACCCTGTCCTCTATAAAGTCATGCAAGGTTTGCCTGTCTCATGAGCAGACAGGGTAGCTCCTGATCAGAATGCGCGGGCTTGTCTTGAGGTACCCTGGCCGCATATGCCACAATACATATTTTCGCATGTCATGGTTCATATATGAAAGGCTTATTATTATATTTATCTGGCTAAAATATTTTTCTGTCCAATCATCAAGTACCAATATTGTAGCAATTTACTAGGATATAAAAAATACAATAATTATCTTCGATATCATTAATGTTTTATTGCCCTTATAATGAGCTAGGTGATAAAATATCCCAGATTATCTTACAAGGTACTTGATTGCTAACAGACAACACTGTAGTCATTCCGGCTGGAAGCTCTCAGTCCATCAGCAATCAGGTTCAGCTAGCACGCTCATAAGATGTTGATAATTACACACACTTGTATCTCTTTTACCAGTACCAGTTTCACACTCTCTTCGAGCTACTTTTGTTGAAATGACTCTCATATTTGTTTGTTGTCCAAGCTACTTTTGTTTATGTCCATGCTAGTTTTGTGGAAAAACGCAATTTGAATGAACACATATTGAACATTTAAATTACCGGTAGATTATGAAAAATGAAGAATTGACATGCAAATAGTTTAAGCCCGCTGGTATACATACTAAGTCTACACTTTTCAGGACCCTTACAATATATGATAGGGCAAAGCTTAAAATCAACTTTCAACCAAAAAATAAGTAACTATCAACTTAATAGCTTGGTCATTAATGTACCTTTTCTTTTGCTAATACCCACCCCTCTTGCCCGCTTGCAAAGGTCCAGGACATGTACCAATAGTTCAGTCTGATGAGGGGGTATATCACCATCACAAGGTTTTGTTAATGACTCATTGATGACCAAACAATCACCCGAATTCTGCAAGTATATGGCAGTTTAAAAACCAATCAGCATGCAATTATAGATCATAATTCTGATGTATTGGGTTTCTCTGAATATTATTATTGTGTACGACATATTCTTTGCTTGGAATTTCTGTGATCTCTTTAGAGCTTATTGTTTAACTTCATATTTGAAATGTGCAGCTTTGACATTTGTTACGACATAAATATTATATAATAACACATATTATTTTTTCTATTTTTGGCCCATCCATTATTTCATTGACTGCCAGGCATCTGTTTTGCCATTAAAGAAATTCTCCCCGGGTCACACTACACTAATTGATGACAACAAGGGGTCTTGCTTGTCAATGTTCTAAGCTTAGTGTTGATTGCAGCAGAAGTGTTTTGATAAGCACCTATCAAAATACAAGCATAAAACTAATGCGCAGATCCTTCCAAGCATTCTGAGGAAGAATATCAGGCATTCTCATATTAATTATATCCGTGCTAACTAAGTTAATTTTTTAGCTTTGTGGATCATCTTGCTGGTGTTTTTGAATAACTGCTTTGTAGAGAGATGAAAGTCAGTTAAAATATACTGGGTAATTTGTAGGCAGTCTGATGTATCCAGCAACACGTCTTCTGTGCTGAAAAGTTACATACAGGTAATGGGATTAAAGAGAATTGAAAACCAGCGGTGCAGTCTGTACTCACTGGAGTGAACAATACAGAATGATTTCTGTATGGTATCAACAAATGTCAGCAAGTCAATTAAATGTTCTTTAAAAGCTAGATAAGTGAGCACAATAAAGAAAGGGAAGGTGAATAAAATGCCTGATAATTAATGACATATTGAAGACTGTTGCAGACTTTTTGTCTACCTTCAGCAGATAACAGTAAGAATGCAAGGTAGCCAATCAGGCTACAATAGAGGCTATAGGCTTTGTGATAGCATTGACAGTTTGAGCCTGTTTGATAGAACAATGGGTCATTAAAGATAGTATATATGGAGAAGAATTGATGAATTGGAGTTCATTTGGTGTAGGTTGTAAGTATTTCCAGTTGAATTGCTTTCTGTATTGATTTAACGTTCAAGGCTCTTTTATCCATGTGCAATTTTAATAGTATAATTAATTAAAACTATAAAATGAAACAAATTCTTACTCATTCAAACATAATGCACCCATAGGTATGAATATATGCCCACAGGCTTTAATTTCACCTTAAGGCTCTAATTTTATCTGTATCTGTTTATTTGTAAATGTGGCTGTAGGCCTCAATGTATGCATGTAGGCTCTAAATTGCTTATTTTTGTATTTGTATGTTTACCATTTTACTTTTGCCCAAATGGAATTTCATACAACTCTGCATTTGGTATCTCAACTGGTGCAAGCTCAATTCTTGCCAAGGACTACATTGTGTTTGGCACCAGTAATCATTGACAACACCAGATTATCACCAGCACTTGTAAACCTCTTGTGTGCATCTTGTTCCTTTTCCCAATGTCCCTCACAGGAAGTGCCTGCTGATTGGTTTAAAAGCCGGTTAGGTATAACTCAAAGCAGCTAAAAATGTTATCACCAGATCAGGGTATTCAGTGGGTCAAATCAGGTGAACAAGCACTAATACTGAGTACATTATGGATTTTGAAGTGGTGTTAAGAACCATTGAAGAGGGTCACCCATAAATTGCAGAAGTGTCAAGAATAAGTGACATTTAATATACTGCATCAATAGTACTTAGTAGAGATGATAGGTTTTCATGGAGTTTTAGATTTGCATGAGTTTGATCTCAGCATGTGATGTTACAATTTTTCCCATTCAGATTGATTATGTGATAACAATGTGTGAATAACAGTGTATCTGAAAATTAAACTCTCATGTTGGTAGAAGATGGAGTTCACTTCAACTATATGTGTGATCAAAACAATATCAATAATATATATTATGGTTATATCAGAACAATTAAAAATGAAATCTTTTTGTACAATTACAATTCACCTGATACAATTAGTTTCGTGTTTATTTATTACATCTTTTTCTTTTTGTTTTGCAGACGGAACTATCTCAGACACTACAAGCCCTCTCTGAAAAGGCCAAGACAGAAACAGAGTTCATACAGAAGTTGAAGGCCATGACAGAACGAATACCGGTATGTCATCCTGCCCTCTTTGAATTACCTGGAACCTTGACTTCATGTCATTCTTTATTATAATCGGACATTAAAGTTTTTCATGAATAACGCTTTATTATTATGACTTATGCCATAAGCAACAATGCAAATCTCAGTATTGGAAGTTAAAGTAAATCATTTGCAACAAGCATCAAAGTGTTTATAAGCAACCAATATATCAAACAATGGAACTTCAATTAAAAATAATGTACTTAAATCATATCATCTGTTCAAGCAAGTTTATTTTGTTTAACCTTTTAAA
Source organism: Dreissena rostriformis (assembly GCA_007657795.1). NCBI lineage: Eukaryota > Metazoa > Mollusca > Bivalvia > Myida > Dreissenidae > Dreissena > Dreissena rostriformis. The sequence goes on from VMBQ01009359.1 coordinate 17,996, forward strand.
TGAGTTATCTTGATTTGCCATATCTGATCATCCTGCATTAAATTATTTACTTCAATCTGTCATTTTCATATCTGTTCAGACTTAAAATTTACCTCATTTAAAGTGCAAAATGCATTAAATGTTGGTGATTTAAAATAAAGCCCTTGTATTTGAAGGCATTTGTTTCAAAGATGACAGATCCTGGCAAGACCACCCATTTAAATTGCGAAACATTTGATCATGCATATTTTAGGGCTAGGAAACCTACAGTTAGTATGTGAGGAAAGATGGGCATTGGAACCTCCTATGTCAGCTGACTAAAGACAATTATTAATCACATCTCTGTTTGATGCAAGTGCAGTTAATGGGCTCCAAAACAGAACATTATAGTCTCCTGTATCAGTGCTAATTTAATGGTGAGCTATGTGTGACTATGAGGGGGCTTATCAGTTATGTGCATTGGCAGTGCAGACAGTTGATGTGATCTAAATGTGCTGGATGGACACACTAGTGCAGTTCTTATCAGATGAGCTGGCCATTTATTTTATCTTTTGACTATAAAATAGCTGTATTTGTATCTAAAATAGCAATATGGACGCTGTCAGGTTGCTTCTTGTCTGAATGAATGTTTGTGCCTGTAAATTTGGAGAAAAAATAATTAATATAGACATGGCATGCCTTTAAAAACAGATTTAAAATTACAGTTAATTTTGTTTTTTATCATACTGCTTTTTTGCAAGTAAGTCTTGCACATTTCATTGTTTACCATCATAATATGATAAACTGAAGTATATATACATGTAGCTTAAGTGTGTACTTTGTGAACAATTATCTTTTTTTCCCAAAGAATTTATTGCACCTTAAAATACATATTTTGATTATTTCTTTCAAAGTTGTATCTGTAATTTTTTTCTGTTTTGATAATTATTCATAATTCCTGTATTCCATAATTCCAAACATGTAAGAATCAACAGCATTTTGTTGGAAAATATTTTATTGGTTCTGCACCCTCTAATAAAAAAAACTCTCCATGTCAAAATTCCTTAAATGTGACTGGATGCTTCCTCTTGAATCTTGAATAAGAAATTCCCATTAAATGACATAAAAATAATATACACCCTTGGAGCATTGGGAAAACACTCATGCGTTACTGTAACAGCTCATTCCAAGTAATAAAACTTTTTCTGAGATAAATTTGAATTGTAACGCCTGTTGAATAAGAACATTGCCGAATTGATTAATTTCACAGAATTTGTAATCAATTTAAATCTCTATGAAACGTCTTTTAAGTAATGACAATTTAAATCTTAAAAAAGTTTAGATGGGGTATCTAAATCCCACTGTCAGTTGTAATGTATTTTTTTGCCCAAATAATGCAAAGGCTGGAAAAAAAGTATTTTAGAGGGCATTAACCACATAGAACTTTATTGAGGAGGAAATTGGTAAGTGCAGATTTAATTTTCAATCACTGAAATTGCCAACCCACACATTGATATTATCCTTAGTTATGATAGATTGCGTCCAGAATTACAAATCAGAGTTATCATTAAACGTGTCCCCATTACCCCAATATGCATAAGACTGCCTGGTTGAAAACAGTAAACAAGCTGTCAACTGTGCGCCTGTACAAACAAATGAACTCATTGTATTGCTTGCTACTTGATGATTATAATGTCTGGACTGAACACTTTGTAGTGTAGCCAGTGCATTCAAAAATACCACTGGGTGAGTGTGTTAATTGTTTAATTGCCATTGGTTAAATGTTTTGCCTGTAAACAAATGGCCCCAGGATTATTGACATGTGTACTGTAATTGAAACCTGTATATCTCTAGGTTGAGTTAATCAAGATACAATAAAAACATTGAAACTCTGTAAACAAATCTGACTAAGGGTTGCCTAAGGGTATAATAGAGAGCAATATGCATGTTTGCCGGGAAATACGGTATGATAAATGTGCAATCAATACACCATTGTCAACGAATTTCAAGATGTCTTCAAGAATATGAGGTCTGAATGCAAGTATGAATGCTGGAAGAGAAAAAACAAAAACATTCATTCTTGTCTTAAAATCACCAACACATTGAAACAAAATAAATGGGCAGATGTTTTGAAAAGACAAGAAATTGGTTTCTTCATGATATTGAGAGAATCCTTTACCTCCGATCATCATAAATGGTATGCTTGTTACTTGGGAGGAAATAATGATGCATATTGATTTTGAGGTCAGAAGTAAAGTTCACAAGGGCTTGAACGAAGAAATGTATTTCCTCATAATAAATTCAAAACGCTTTGACCTACAATCATGCAAATTGGTATTGATGAAGAATAACCTCTAATGATTTTCAAATCCAGAGCTAAGGTCAAGGTCACAGGGACGACTTTTCTACAAGTCAGGGGGGAGGGGGGGGGGCAAACATGTTTAACATACATCTACTGTTAATTGATAATTTAAACAATCTATTTTGCTGGGTTTTCAGTCCAACTGTGTGGATTTTGAAGCCCTAGTCGTAGCGCAGTGTGACTCCCTCATCGACGCCATCCAACAACGCAAGCAGGAGTTACTGGACTTTGTGAGCACTGAGCGCGACATGAAGGTGAAAATCCTTAAGGACCCGGCCCATGCGTGCACCAGTCACCTGCAGAAAACCACCAGTCTGCTGTACTTTTGCATTGAGGTGCTGAAAGAGTCAGACCCTGCATCATTTTTACAGGTAAATCCTAATCACTTT
>VMBQ01009359.1:21068-33622 GCA_007657795.1 Dreissena rostriformis
CTTCCCTCTCAAATCAGCTATAATATATGGTAAATCTTCCCTCTCAAATCAGCTATAATATATGGTAAATCTTCCCTCTCAAATCAGCTATAATATATGGTAAATCTTCCCTCTCAAATCAGCTATAATATATGGTAAATCTTCCCTCTCAAATCAGCTATAATATATGGTAAATCTTCCCTCTCAAATCAGCTATAATATATGGTAAATCTTCCCTCTCAAATCAGCTATAATATATGGTAAATCTTCCCTCTCAAATCAGCTATAATATATGGTAAATCTTCCCTCTCAAATCAGCTATAATATATGGTAAATCTTCCCTCTCAAATCAGCTATAATATATGGTAAATCTTCCCTCTCAAATCAGCTATAATATATGGTAAATCTTCCCTCTCAAATCAGCTATAATATATGGTAAATCTTCCCTCTCAAATCAGCTATAATATAAGGTAAATCTTCCCTCTCAAATCAGCTATAACATATGGTAAATCTTCAGAACCACCAATTTTACTCTTTTGTAAAAAAACTTCATTAGCATATCAGCTTCAGTGTTTTGTGATAATTCACCCTCATTACAGCTTAACTATATCAGGGATGGAAATTAACGGTTGCCCCCTCACTTATCGATTGAATTTCAAAAGCCTGTAGTCCGTCTAGGCGAATAGCTTTTTTCAAAATCTGTTAAAAATCGATACATAGTGCGGTATCCATCAATACTTTAAACCGTCCAGCGTGAAATGGTCACAGCCAATTAAATTGCTTCTTTCAAAACATCCAATACAAATAAAGTGAATCTGCCAATAACATCAAAAACTAAATGTATATATAACATAAGAATGGCTCTGGGCTTGTATATTGTTTGCTGGGTAACCTAATTTAGCAGTTGGTTGCTTGTCTGGGCAACCAGCCCTATAAAGTTAGTTTCCATCCCTGTATATGGTAAGACTTCACACTTATGCTGATTACAGTAACAGTTACCCTGTCTAGATGCCTCTTGTTTTTCTCCTCCCATCCACGTGTCTCGTACATCACATCTTCCAGTTTCTTCTCAATCACATTGATCCTTCAGAAAAGTGTCAAATGTACTTTCCATGACAATACTGAAACTATGTCTTAAATACTTGCATAATACTTTTGCCCTTTTAAATTTTATTAAAATAAATATTTGAAAAATAGGATTTTGTAGGTTATAAAGTTATTGCAATGCCGTGAAACCAGGTTTTTAACGTTTTATATAGTAATTAGATTTTAATAATGGTGAAAACCCAAGCTAGGTCTGCATGTAAGCTACCAACACACAAATTTCAGAACAATGCCCACATAAAAACTCAGTTTTTATATTTTTTTAGAAACCGTGATATTGACTTGACCGGAAATCATTTTTCAATTTTTAGTAACAGAGACCTTAAGCTGGATCAAAAATGCCCAAATACAATTCCAAGCTATGTCTCATAACATGCTTGCCATATTAAAAGTTTCATTAGGATCGGTAAATTCAAACTAAAGTTATTGACTGCAAGACATCAGTTTGACGCCATCACCCCATACCCCATTCTAACAAACAGGAAGTTTGATGTGTTAAAAACCTGGTCAAAAATATTTAGAATTAAATACGTTATCACTAATTATATAAAGGTGAGTGTAAAACAAACAGCTATTTCCACTCATGATCATGCCTTATATGTTAATTATGACATTTCAATAAATAAAGCATGATTTTACACTAAAATCCAGATCATATCCATTGCACATATATGTCAGTTAACAACAATGGTCACTTGACTAATGGATAAGCAAGAAAAGCTTCCTAAACTCATTACCATTAACAAAGGTGGTTTCCTGACATACTTTGAGGCAAGATTGGCTTATTCTGATTACTGTTAACAAAGGTTACTTGACTTACTGATAAGCCAGAATGGCTTCCTGTGCAGTCATCTGAGGCTCCTTTGACTTCTTTCCCTTTTTCCCCTTCTTTCCTCCCTTCTTGCCTTTCTTTCCCTTCTTCTTTGCTCCCATTTTTTTTCAATCACAACTAAAAAAGATTTACTACACTGACTGTCTTATTGAACAATATATTCCCACTTAATTTTCCCGTAATGAATGTTAGATATATTTGTTATAAAGTTTTAGTTTTCTTGTTAAAGCTTATGTCTTTTCTACAAAATTTAACATAAAGATATTGATGATAACATTTAAATCCAATACAAAATTTTGGGTGAAAACCGTGAATCTGTTGAAGAGATTCTCCAATTGCTTACAAAACCATTAATGCTTTACATCTCCATACAAAAGTGTGTGTCAACAACTGTCAAGCAATCTGGAAACCTTTTGCTGTAGAAAGTTCAAACTTAAAATGAAGTGTAATAAATAAAAACGTAACTAGTTTATTATACGCATATCACAGGGAACAAGTCACTTAGTGTTATAAATATTAAGTTTATTTATTAAGAAAAGAAAGAACATGTTTTGTTATCAGCATGAATGGATAATTTACTGCACATTTTCATTAATCTACTTTACCATCAACTTCAAACCCTATCTGCCTTAAATTAAAACCCTTTTTTATAAAAATGTCATTACCAAGTATTGAAATTATTGATTATCAGTAAACAAGTTGCCCTTCAGGCCTCACTAAGATGCTATTTTAGTCTTTCAAGCAGAAATACAAACTTTAAAAGATGTTAAATTGTGCCATGTCGTGCAATAATGGGCCTTAGGACATATCCAAACAGAGTAGCTCCAGATATGCCTCTCTCGAATACTCTGTATGCTCATTTATTACTCTGATGAAGAGTCCGTATAACCACGTATAAGACAACAAAGCCCTGCATGACTTTTAAGCGGACAGGGTTACTCCTGTCTAAGAATAATTGCCCTAACTGCACATGCTCTGGAGCTCTGCTTGCTGACCATGGTAAAACACCCTATTTTGCATGACATGGATCAATAAATTTTGATGAGGTTCTGTCTAGTTGAAAGAAGATTGGTAAAAGGAAATATTAAATGGAAATGCCCAACATATTATCACATGATACAGTCAAAACAAAAGGTGCAACATTATTTTCAAAAGCTCACCACGCTAAGCCTAAAGGGTGTTTAAACACTTCTTGAGCATGTTACATTAAAACACTTGACTGTCAATACATGCAAATGCCTATCTAAGCAGCATTTTAACACTGGTAAGGTTAAGATTTTAGTTTTCGTGCTGCATGTACCATAACTTGCATATAACATACATGCCATAAATTTTCAGACCGATTCCGGGACATTGTGCTCAACTTTCCGGGACTTTTGCTGATTTTCGGGGACATGTATACATATAGCGATACATGTAGTCATATATGCATTTTTGGTACACATTTTTTCATGATATCCAATTAGTTTAATTGCTTATGTAACTTACCTGGAATAAACAAATTTAACATCCATAAGATCAATGCACAAAAAAATCATTATTTAAACAAGAAGAATAAATAAGAATTAACAACGTAAATTACGAAGCCCGAAAGCCTATCCGAAATACTCAAGATCTATTAAAGACAAATCAAAACATTACTCATTCCGTTACTAGATACAAGCCACGTGTTTTTCGTGTTAGAAAAGAGCGCATGTATATATATATGATTAGGTTCAGTGCTGATTTAATTTTCAGTCACTGTATACACTTAAAACGTGGACTGCGTGTAACACGGGTGATGTATGCAGACATTGTCATGGGTGGCACGCGCGGTGTAAGCTATGATGTTAAACTGTTACAACTTAACATTGTAGGCGCTTAGCATAAAGGCACCGCGAAAATCCTGGTGAAACTGGATTTATTCATGAATGTGCATCGCGTAATCNAACACCAAGCTAGCGAGTGTTGTTATTAGCAGGCGATACAAGGTTAAGTTATAGTCTATTTGGGCAAAACATACATTGAATTGCAACTGTTTTAACAAACTTTCGGCAAGTATGCAAGTTGATTTTCTCATGTAGAACTCCTGTAATAAAAAATATAATTTTTATTTCCATGAAAGAAGCCAAAACCACTTCTTTTCGGCAAGTCCCGAAAACCGAGATGCTTTGGATCGATTTGCATTGATATGCTGAGTGTGTGATGTTTGTGTACAATTAAATTTGCATAAGCTTTTTGTGTCTGTTTCTTTGAAAGTGAACGATGCTGTTATAACGTTCTTTCGGTTTATAACAGCGAATCCACAATTTATACTTTTTAGGATGTGACGTCAATTACATGTGAAGACCGTAATTTAAGAAATCTTCCAATAAACGTACTACGATTGTCAGATTTACTGAATGAACGCGATGCACGAGTAAACAATAATATTATCGTTGATAAACTCATAAGTGTAACAATAGGTTTGAATTTAAATAAATATACCAGTATAAGACATAAATTTGTATTATTCAATAGAAATTATGTATGTTTTTTATGCTTAGTTTTCGGCAATGAGCTTTTGTTTGCATTACACTGTGTGCAAACGACTGGTTGGGATAACGACCAAGCAATACTACCAACTGACCAACGATCTAAAAAAGTGGTCATCTCAGAACAACGGTCACCTGTCTACAACGGTCACTTTGGTCATTTCCATTGACTGACAGCTGTTCTCAGTTTCGACTGTATTAATGCGCTCATGATAAATTCTTGATGAAATTAAATGTCGTTTAGTAGAACATAATCTTTGTCTCTCCATTGATTGTAGCATTTACTCTTTTGTCTTTGCAATGATATTCAGCATATTTAGCCATTTTTAACTTTTGGTGCAATTTTGGAGCTAAGTAGGTTAAGAATGTATGATAATTTTTAACATGAAACATAAAATATTTCGGCTAATGTCTGATTCTCGTTGAATGACATGCATATCAAATAATTAGAAATAAACTCTTGGTAATGATAAATGGCAGTTTCCCATGTTGAAAGCTAGATCTCATAAGTTGGCTGAATTCGTTTTGGAAGCCTTGCAAATCATGCAACAGACTTTGATTGAAACTGCCAAGTTGTGGTAAAATCTTGTCACCTTTATCATAAGGGTGAGATATTTATGGACCATATTTTCTGTGGCAAAAGATGGTTTGATGTACTTTTAAGTTTAAGTAGCTTTGAAAAGATAATCTTCTGGAAACTTGCTGACTTTTGAAAGAGGTTTCGGAGTAAATTGAAGTATTTAAAAACTAAATATAAATAAATAAACTGTGTACATATAAAAGACGAAACTTTGCTAAAATATAGACATACTGACTACTAAAATATACACAAATCAGCAAAAATGTAAAAGATTTTGTGTTGGAATTATAATTGATAAAGATTTTACGAACCAAACACTAGCAAAAAAGAAGTTAATGTGTTATGCTTATATCTGAATATTACTGAGAAATGGACCAAATCTAATAATATTTCCACCAATATATTAATATTGAAAGCATAAATCATACTGTTGATCCAACAAAAATGCCATTTAGAAATGGTGTGACCATTTTTTCTTGTGGCCTATTTTCCTCTTTTTGCTCCATTAAATTTCTTTGTTTTTAATGGAACCACTCTTAGGCTGGTATCTGTTGAAAACAGCATTTTATTCTCACAATAATGGCATATTTATTCCCAAAGAAAACCCATCATTTTGTGGCGAATCAATTGCACCATCTCAGCAGAAAATGGAGAAAAAATTGTATGAATGTTGGAGTGCTTTCCTAATTTCCTTCTCGGGATTCCATCTATGTTGTGTCACAGAAGTTCGTGGTTTTGCATATTTTTGGTCTACTTGGAGGCTTGAATAGCTTGATTGGACAACAATTGGCAGATGCTGGTAGCGGGAACAAATTTGTTTAGACTTCTGTCTGAAGCCAACTGTCTGAGCAGAGATTTCAAGGACTGAAAATGTGTGACCTACAAAAGGTATCCTCTCCGGATTTGTAAAGCACTTTGATGCTGTCAAATGCATATACTTTATCAGCATTTTAAACTTGTTAAGCATATTAGAAGACACATAAGAAGACACATAAAAATTTGCATTAAGAAGTTTTGATTCTTTTGATGATTTGTCGAATGTGGATTTTTTTTTTTTAATATTTACTGAACATACAAATATTCTTATGGATAACACATGATTTTGTTTATAAATGTTGAAGTGCGCTGATTGTGCAAATGCTGTGATCATTTATCAGTTAATATTCCAGCATGCAGTTTCCTCAACAGCAACACAAAATGGCTGCTTATTTATATATAATTAAAGACAGGTCTTTACATTTGGCCAAGCTTGCAAGAAAAAGGGATGCATCTCAAGTCATTCCAAGACAGCCAGTTTGGTGTTTAAAGGATCAACTTGTCATTGCCAGCAAGTCCTGTCTATTTAGACAAGCAAGTTTTCCTGACATGACCATTACCTTCATATTAATTAAAAACCATCAAATCAAAGTCTGATTCCCCAGTTGTGGTTATTTCAGGATAATGGGTGGGGAATGGTGTTAAGTTAAGCACTGACATACATTTAAACTAATTTGGGCTGACAGGGAACGTGCCAGGATGTAAGCGTGGCGATTAGCCAATCAGGATCCAGGTAATTGGATGTTGGGCCAATTTGTGGAGGTGATAACTTGACAACAATCTTATCAGCAGCAAAATGATTAACAAGGAGTTTTCTCTCAGCTATGCTCAGTCAATTTTATGGCTCATTGTTTTCCTTAAATGTAGCATATTTGTTATATCTAATGCTCTTAGCAGAATACTTACTATTTTTGTCATTTTAAAAATTGTTAGTTGTTTATTTATATTCAGAGGGACAATATTTCTAGAACTATTTATAACAGTAAACATTTGAATCAAGGAACATGTTGCCTTGTAACGATACCATATACATGTTGGTGTAATACATTTTCAATACATTCATTAGAATGGAGTGGCCTGTTCGTTGATTTTTCACAAATATATTCTTTTAGCATTTTATTTAGATTTTTTGGCTCAGAATGTGTAATGTTGTGATGAATATGCATGTATTACTTAAAGGAAGACAATTTATGTGCACTTTAATTAGTTTCATTTCCTTTTCAAAGTTTTTAAAGTTGCTGTATTGAAAGGCTCAGAATAGCAAGACTGCTTTTAAGGAACCATCTAGAGCAAAGTAACACATAATTTATAATTGCAATTAGACTGGTAAGGAAAAGGATATAATGTCATAAAAAGTCCACTGCAGATTGTTATCTTAAACAATACAATAACATAATTCCAATATAATTACATAATATATAATTTCAAAGATAACTCTTCAATATAATAGTTTTGTCACTGAATTGCTTTTAAACTGAGCTATTGAGAGTTAATGTAAATTTGTATTACTATACATAGGATATTGTTCCCATTGTGTAATGGCATCCCCATCGGGATATTGTCTTGACTGGATTTACATCATATATGCGGTCATTCACTATCTGGCCGGATTGATATAACAAGGCAATATATGCTGATTAAGTGGCAGACCAATTCCAGGCAAGTCTCAGAATTCATTTTGGGGACTGGTGTCACAGATACCGGTATTGTCAACTTCTATGTGCACTTTGATTCTCTAGCTGTGTGCGTCATTTGATGTAGCAATTGTCTGGAACCAGTTTCAAAAGCACCATTGGTTATTTATATATATTAATAAGTGAAAACCAAAATAAACATGATAATTTAGAACAAGGTACGTGCATCATACAGTTAACTATTATGGCAGCCATAGCATCGCATTATTTAGAGCTTATAGTGCATTATATAAAACTAGATTTCTACTAATTTGCAATCTATTTAACTATCATTCAACACTTTCATGTACTTTAATTTAGTTAACTGTGCATAATCGGTATGATTATAATATTCAACAACGCAATGTGTTATTATGTAGTGTTGTGTAATAGAACACAGTACATTGTGCTGTTAATCTGAGCAATTATCTAAACTGTGTGGCATATTGGATGTTTGACATAGCGCAATGGGTAAAACATAGCATATAACAAAAATCAACTGATAGTTCCCAGCACAATGTGTAAAACATTGCTAATAACAATAAGCAACTGATAGTTCCCAGCGCAAAAGGTAAAACATTGAATGTAACAATAAGCAACTGATAGTTCCCAGCACAATGGGTAAAACATTGCAAAAACAATAAGTAACTGATAATTCCCATCACAATGGGTAAAACATAACATAATTAAAACAATAAACAACTGATAGTTCCAAGCACAATTGGTAGAACATTGCATATAACAATAAGAAACTGAATGTTCCCAGTGCAATGGGTAAAACATTGCATATAACAATAAGCAACTTAATGTTCCCAGCATAATGGGTAAAACATTGCATATAACAATAAACAGCTGATAGTTTCCAGCACAATGGGAAGAACATAGCATATAGCAATAAGCAACTGATAGTTCCCAGCACCATGGGTAAAACATAGCATATAACAATACCCAACTGATAGTTCCCAGCACAATGGGTAAAACATTGCATATAACAATTAGCAACTGATAGTTCCCAGCACAATGGGTAAAACCTAGCATATAACAATAAGCTACTGATAGTTCCCAGCACAATGGGTAAAACATTGCAAATAACAATAAGCAACTTATAGTTTCCAGCACAATGGGTAAAACATTGCATATAACAATAAGTAACTGATAATTCCCAGCACAATGGGTAAAACATAACATATAACAATAAACAACTGATAGTTCCCAGCACAATTGGTAGAACATTGCATATAACAATGAGAAACTGAATGTTCCCAGTGCAATGGGTAAAACATTGCATATAACAATAACCAACTGATAGTTCCCAGCACAATGGGTAAAACATAGCATATAACAATAAGCAGCTGATAGTTCCCAGCACAATAAGTAAAATATAGCATATAACAAAAAGCAACTGATAGTTCCCAGCACAATGGGTAAAACAATGCTTATAAAAATGAGCAACTGATAGTTCCCACTACAATGGGTAAAACATAGCATATAACAATAAGCAACTAATAGTATTCTTTTCAAGAAATTGCTTCTTAACCGAGGCATTGTTCTATGATATGTCATGTGAACCACTATGTAAAGGTATGATGTTTTTAACAATGTATTATGTATTGAAAATATATATTTGTTGTTTAGATTGAACTACCTCTCTGCCAACATGTGTCATGTGAAGATGTGTTCTACTCTCCTTGCGCAACACAGCTTAAAGAGGCGAAGAAAACATGACATCATTCAAGAATCATATTACATTTTTCATCATGTCAATANCCAGCATGTATATCTGACATGTTTATTGCAGGATACTGAATGAGTTTGTACAACAGACGCCAGCATGTATATCTGACATGTTTATTGTAGGATACTAAATGAGATTGTACAGAAGACGCCAGCATGTAAATCTGACATGTTTATTGCAGGATACTGAATGAGTTTGTACAACAGACGCTCGCATGTAATATCTGGCATGTTTATTGCAGGATACTGAATGAGTTTGTACAAAAGACGCCAGCATTTAAATCTGGCATGTTTATTGCAGGATACTGAATGAGTTTGTACAGAAGACGCCAGCGTTCACAGAGAAGCGTTCCCAGCGCGAGGTCCAGGAGCTGTCACAGCGCCTCCTGGAGGCCGTGTCAAACATCGCAGGCTCCAGTCTGGAGCAGTCCACGTGGCTACGCAAGAACTACGCTGTTAAGCCTGGTCCCCAGCACAGTGCTGACATAGAGGGGGAGGACACGGGCCAGCCGGACACCGGTAAGTAAACTGCATCTTAGGAACCTTGAACATTAGTTTTCCGCGAATCTGCGGTAACGTTTTCAAAATTGTTTATGTTCTTAAAAAAATTCCTTAAAGATTATCTTTGTCAGTAAACTGCAGCAACTGAACCTTTAAAAATAAAATATCACATGCATGCAAACTTGTCACGAAATGCTCTTGGTGGGCTTTTGTGATCACTTTATGTTTGTGCGGTTAGCTTCATCAGCATTTGACTTGTAAACACTATAGAGGCCATATTTTTTGCTCAACCTTGATGAGACTTGGTTAGAATGCTTATCTTTTCAATATCTATACCCAGTTTGAATCTCTTTTGCTTGTGCCTAAAAATAAGGTCACTAGGTCAAATCTTAGAAAGCCCATATTACCAATCTAGAAGCCACATTTTGATGAAAAGGTCAACATGTTGACCTTGACAATCTCAAGGCCTTGTTTGAATCTGGGTCGAGTGGGGTCAAAACAGGGTCCACAGGTAGATTCATAGACATTGTGTGTATGTTGAACTCAGATTAGCACTTTAGGACCATCATTGCCCTCTTTTTATACCCACCAAATAAAAAGTAAAGGGGTATATACCAGTTTGTCTTTCTGGCTGTCTGTGCGTAGACACAAACTTGTCCGCAATTGTTTTCCTGTATTTTTTAACGCTCAACATTCAAAATTGCAGGCTTTTGTTCCATAGAATATGAAGACAACGTTAAAAAATACAAAAAGTATGTCCCTTTTTTTCAACTTTCATAAACATTATTATTAACACCATCAAAAGATTTTTTTCTCTGAAAGTGCATGGTCCACAGGTGGTATATTTAGAATATTATACATCATGTATTGTACACTAGACATCTACAAAGCTTTCTCAAATTATGCCCCTGGGGTAAAAACTGGTCACACCCTGGGATGGGGTCACATGGTCACACCCTAGGGGGTCACAAAGTCAATATACACTTATATAGCACAATAATTTGAAAAACTGCCTTTCTAAAATTAGTTCAAGTTCAAGAGAGTTCAATATTTTGTATGCAACATCATTTGGAGTTCTCTACAAGTTTTTTCTTTATAAATCATGCCCCTAGGGTCAAACTAGCCACACCCTGGGGATCGCATAATTTATATAGACTTAAAAACCAATATAACTAAAAAAAATATTTCCTCTGAAATCACAATGTAATATTTGGTATATAATATTATATAGTGATCCTTTTCAAAACATTTATGCCCTGAAGGGAGGCATAATGTTAATTCACTGTCTGTCAGTCAATCTTCACTTTTTGGTTTCTTGGAGTTATATGGCCCTTAAAGTAAAAACAAATAATTGCTCTTTCATGATTTTCGCTCTCTTTCTCAACCAGTTTTCATCTGATATTGTCACCAAACTTTCTGAAAATTCCACCATGTACTTCAGAGTTATTGCCCTAAAATTTGCCAAATTAAGGCTTTACGATGACTTCTGCTCTCTTTTTATGCCCCCGAAGGTGGGCATATAGTGATGGCAATGTCCGTCTGTCCTTCTGAAATTCCGTCATACTTGCGTTTAGGTTTCGAAAAATGGTCATTACTTTTGCAATATTGATCATAGCAACTTGATATTTGGCATGCATGTGTATCTCATGGAGCTGCACATTTTGAGTGGTGAAAGGTCAAGGTCTATCTTCAAGGTCAAAGGTCCAAAAAAAAATCAAATCGGCACAGTAGGGGGCATTGTGTTTCTGACAAACTTATCTCTTGTTTCAATTGTTATTGGAATATCGCAAAACTTTCTGAACAGTTTATGTTAATGTTAATTGATATACAAAGGAGTACGTTAAGTTCATATGACTGTCTCTCTACCTCAAAGGTCAAGGTAACACTTAAAAAGGTCATATTGATAAATTCCTTTCTCCGCAATAACTTTGCTATATATTGATGAATTTTTAAATAACCTGGTACAAATGTAAACCATGTTACGTGTAACACCTGTCTTCCTGCCTCAAAGGTCAAGGGCACATGCCTGGGTTTTAATATTTTATGTGTCACATCGTACGGTGGTACGGTACTAAGTTTTGTCAAACATGATCCCTAGGGTCAAAATTGTCCCTACCCTAGGGGTTATTTATTTTCTAAAAAAAAATATAGTGAAAACTTGTATTTGTTCTATAACTGCCTGGGACAATATCAAATATGTGTCATACAGAGTACAGAATCTAGATAAATACAAGAGTTATAACACAAACATCACAAAATCTGCACATAAAAGTTTAGTTTCTACAGGTCTCAGGTGATTGATCTATGGCCTTTAGAAGACATGGCGAAAGACTGGTTTTAATTTACAGGCTAGACTGTCCTACGAAAAGAAAAGATTTACATGTNTAGCAAATTTTGTAATTTAATGATGGTAGTTACATATGTTGTTGAAAACGATCTGATAAAATTCGGAAATCACAGGCGCTGGTAACCACAAAATAATATTACACCTGCATTAGGGTTAAATTTTTTGGACAGTAAGTCTTGCTATCTTGAATTTCACAACCGGCCTCTTAAGAATATTGTCATTAATGTTCAATGGACCAACAATCTTTTGCTATCTCTGCTTTAAGCCCTCTGGTTTATTTTATTCATTTATCCATTTTAGCTTGGCTGTTTTCGAAGAAAACCCGAGGTATTGTCATAGCCCTCTCATCTGCCGCGTCGACGTCGTAGTCGTAGTCGTCGTCGTGGTGTAAGGTCAAGGTCATCCTTCAAGGTCAATGGTCAAAAAACAAAATCCAACGGAAGTAACAAGCTTTAAAGGGAGATAATTTCTATAC
>VMBQ01009360.1:0-32101 GCA_007657795.1 Dreissena rostriformis
CTTTATCAGCTATATGTACCACTTGACGGCATTTCCTGCAAAAACAAATCTACTTTACATCATGTATGTGTTTTGCTAAGCATTGTTTATATTCTAAAATATACAATTTATTTGGAATGTCATTATTTTTATTGAAATATCTGTAAAAACATTCCGTTTGCCATATTTTTTTAACAATGTCATTCTTAGCCATCTTATACTGACCAGAAGGGCACATGGTACTAAATTCATATTTTATGTACACAGATTATGGCTTTTAAATCAGTGACCATAGCGATTTATAAAGTTAATCCCATTAGACGAATTAAGCAGTTCATTATCACTTGTCCTTCGTTCGGTCAGAAGGTTGGTATTTAGGTCGNCGAACAATTCCATAAAAGCGGGAAGTGTCGTCTTGCCTCGACTTCAAAAAGTGCTAAATTAGAATATGAACAACTTGTTGACTATCCTTGTTGTGCAGTATAGCGTAAGTGCGTAAAGGATGTACCCCATTGGGAAATGCCAACTATTTTTTGTAAATTTGTTCATACGACACAAAGACACGTTTTGTTTTTGGTTCTGCAACTTATACAAGTATACGTGCCTGTTTTGGCTTTGTACTAAGAATAACATACAGCAATATTGTCGAAATGTCAATATCGGAGCCTAATTCGGTTTTAATGCCAGTTCGCAAAACATGTTTTTGTCTCGTACGAACGAATTACATGTAAAATATTCATTAACAAATTAAAATTGAGATTTGAAACTCTACGTACATAAAGATTATGTAGCGGTGTTGATTGGTCACCACTGTCATACACGAGTGGCTGAATTAATTAATAAATTTTAAGTTAATATCTGGAGCGTTTAAGTTTTGTGGTTGACAAGACGATTGATAAATATAGTAACACACCACTCTTCATCTCCAAGCTTGTTTTCACAAATCACAGCCTTCATTGGGCATTAACATTATCGGAATATAGTCTCAGATTAGATGTTTGTCCTCATTTAAATGTAAGTTGATATAATGTGGCTGAGAATTGTTCAGAAAAAATATCCCGGACATTAGTCATAACTCTTTGATACTTTTGATTTTAGTGAGGTTCGTTTTTAAACAACAAAAAACAATTAACATCAACGCCGTATATCTTTAAAAAAAAATATTTCGTGTCGCTATGTTGATTTTGGACCTTTGGTCGTTGTCATTAGAGTCTTTGTACAAACTTTTGCAAAAAAGAAACTTCTACAATTTTTATTGCTTCTCGAATAAGATTCTTTTACAACAGTATTTTATATTATTGAATTGCAAATTAATAACAAATGTCATCAATACTGGTTTACATGGATAATCTGGTCACACAAGTTAGTCTATTAAATATATTAATACTACAAACTGTAAGTAACATCATAATATAAGATGATAACCCAAACAACTGACAACCACTAATTTATAATCTTCATTTCTAGTAATTCATACTTTTTATATTTTACTAATTTTTTTTTCCACTAAACTATTTAACTTAAAGCAGTTGAAATATTCAATTATTTTATAAAATTGAAAAAAATCTAAAAGTTTAAAATGTTCCTTGTGACAATATTGTTTTGGTTTGATGTGTTATTTTGGAAAATGATAATTATTGTTACATATCATACTCACATTTATACAAGTTTGAACAATACTGACACACTGATTCAAACAATATTCATTAAAAATATTTATAACAGTACTTAACATCATTAAGAAATTCATTATATAATATTTATAAACAATAAGTAAACTAATTCTCTCAAACAAAACTATTCCAACACCTAATTTCGATTGAACTAATTTATCTAATAAGTATTTTTTTCACATACTTTGTGAGCATATTTCAATTTAACTTTCAAAATGATATTCGTATGGTAAAGATTGGTTTCATGGAAATTTTTAATTGTTTTATACAGGCAAATATTGAATATGCCCTATTACAACAGTCACTGTGTTTTATATATAGTGTTAACAAAACTATAAAACTGTTTTCAATGATAACTATATATATTTCAATGGAAATTATTATCAATGAATATCATCCCACTCCAACAATCACCGTGTCTTAAACACTATAATGTAATCATTGTTAGCCATTCCCACAATGAGTGAGCATGTGTGCTTACTGTAGTAGACAGATGAAGGGCAAATCACACCATCCTTCTGTGTGAACACTTCTGCAAGTCTCCCTCTGCCATCCCTGTCTACCTGGAGGATTGTGTTGGAATAGCCTCCACATACCAGAACTTGTTCTGAGTCTGTCACATGGAGGCCAGGTGGGATAAGTAGGTATCCCCAGTCCAGTGCAGGGTCAGTGAATGTGGAGATCACTGTGCCATTCCTGGACCGTGTGACCAGCTGCTTCCTGGCCTGGTTGGCCATATATATCCTGTCTCCATCTTGACTCACTGCACAGGCCCTAACTGTGGTATGGAAGACAGGGATGATGTGTTGTTTATATATGGAATCGAAGGTCATGAAAGTAGTAGTCTTATGTCCTTGTAATAAAGAACAAAGTTGTATAGTATTTTGTACATACATAAAACACATAATAAAACTAATGAACTTGATTAAATATACATCCAAGAACAATTTGAAATATAGTACAATAAATAAGAAATATGAAGACCAGTTGTATTGTGAATGTGATATGTTGTGATTCTTTTGTTTAATTGGTTTAGTGTTAATCATTAAAACATGATAATTTACCTTCAAAAAATAATTTTTGATAACATACTTTGTTGATTTGCAATTCATGTGTATGTTTGAATGTTAAGGTCATTATTTACAAATTAATAAAACTGGTATATGAAGCCTAGTACCTCTTAATTTCAATTACAGTAGAAGCATGGGTCTCACAAGTTTGGAAAATTAGAATAATGATAGCGATAATAATTACCTGTACTTTTATCTGAAGTATCCTCATACATCTTGCTCACCAGTCCTCCATCCAGAGTATAATGATACAGAGCACTACCATCTGTAATGTACAGGTTACCCTGGTGATGGGTAATACCATAGCAGCTATGTTGGAGCTTCAGTATCCTGTCCTTTACCATCGTCGGATACCCACGGCTGCTGATTACGCTCCTCTCATCTATCAATGGAGAGTAACGTAATGAATAGACCGGGGGTGTCCGACGATGGTCCTTTACCAGCTGGCCATTAGTCATTCTGATGAAATGGACCTCCCTGTTAGCCAGAGCAACAGCCACCAGACTGGAGTCAATGCTGCACATGGACTTTGGTCTATCAGGCAAGTCACAGTGGGCCACCACGTTTAAGTTCTGATCTAGCAGCTTTACCCGCTTGTTCATATAGTCTGTGATGAGGATTTCTCCAGTAGCTGTCTCATAAAAACCTGATATAAAGCATTTGTGTGAATTCCTCTCTATCTTCACATTATATTTCTCACTACTCTTCACTTTTACAATATGTTCAGGCTTGCTTACTGCACCTGGTTGATATCCCTGGACCAGCTGGTGTGATGAACTTGATATTGGATCAGACACCTGGCCTGGCATGGTCACATCACTTGGTTGGTTTCCAGTGCTATACTGTTTAGAAGAACTGGATTCTAGATTGGACTTTTTTACCGTGATTACTTGAGTTGTTTGGTTTCCAGGGTCAGAATGGCTGGATGCTTTAGGTTTAATCCGTCCGGTTACTGTGTTCTGTGTTGTTCTTTTAGCAGTTTGTGATTGTTTCATTTGTCCCAATCCTGAGAGAGTGGACAGAGTTTGTTGGATGGTTATATCAGGATTGAAGGTCAGTGTCCTCTCGTTCTTTGTTGTCATTTCTTGAACAACTACTTCTACTTTGAGGGACTGATCAAGGCATTTTCTATACTTAATTAAACTCAGTGCTTCACTTTTGTCTTTACTTCTCAGCAAATCTTCATTCAAGCATGTTGTATTTTTAATTGACTTAGTGCAGTTTTCAATATCATTTTGAATAGATGTCTTCATGGTGGCCAGACATGTGTCCAGCTCCTTCTTGGTATTCTTCTCTAGTAGATTTAAAGAATCATTAATTGCCTTTCGTAAAGCATTGATTTCTTCCAGAATTTTCTTGTAAGATTTCTCAAGAGACTTTATATTTTTCTCAAAGTCATCTTTCATTTGTATCAACTGCTGGTGTTGTGTATCAAAAGATGCTGACAACTGCTTGAAGTCTCCGTTTTGATGAAGGTCTTTCACTTTATCAGCTATATGTACCACTTGACGGCATTTCCTGCAAATACAAATCTACTTTACATCATGTATGTGTTTTGCTAAGCATTGTTTATATTCCAAAATATACAATTTATTTGGAATGTCATTATTTTTATCGAAATATCTGTAAAAACATGCCTTTTGCCATAANACCCCACGCTTTACCCCCCTCTCAACCCCCCGACCCTCCCACATATTTTTTTTGAAACATGGTTACAAAACTTTTGAAAAACTGTCCAACCATCCCACCCAAGAAATCCCCCCTCATTTTTTTTTCATTTTTTTTATATTTTTGATAGATAATGTAATAAATGACCACACCCCCACACTATACACACCTCTCCACCCCATCCACCCCCCTTTTTGATTGAAGTATTGAGATAGGTCCCTTCACCTTTAAAAAGAAAAAACAGATGAGAGGTCTGAACCCTCTAGGCAGTGCTCTTGTTTTATTTAATTTCCGCCGATATCTATAGAATGCTCTGACCTATTACCATGCAAATTAGTATGGTTGAGACTTGAGAGGAAATTGAGACGAATATAGATTTTGAGGTCAACAGGTCAAATGTCAAGGTCATTGGGGCTTGTCACCGTAAATTTGTTTTCGCAAAATACCTTGATAATCATTCGACCTATGATAATGCAAATTTGTATAGTGGGTATAGTGGTTACATAGGGGAAAGAGAACATTTTCAGGTAACAAGGTCAAAGAGCAAAGTCACATGGGTTTGGAACAACTGGAAATTCTTTTTGGCACAATATTTTTAGATCACTCTGACAAACAATCATGTAAATGTAGGTGGTTATATGGATCGAAAAGAAGATTACTTTAGATTTTGATATAACTAGGTAAAAGGTAAAAGATTTTGCATGATATCTAGAGAACGCCTTGACCTACAATCATCTACCGGTAAATTGGTATGCTGTTACTTAGAATGAAAGAATGACAAATATTGATTTTGAGGCCAACATAACGAAAAGGGTCTCGTAACAGGAAATTTGTTTCCACACAATATCTTGTAAACGCTTTAATCTTTGTTCATATAAAGCGGTTACTGGTCTGAAAGGAAGACGCCTTTGAAGTTTGCGGTCATCAGGTCAAAGGTAAAGGTAACAAGGACTTGTATAATGAAATTTGTTTCTGCTCAATATCCAGAGAACTTTTGTACCTATGATCATTAAATTGGTATGATAGTTACTTGGGAGGGATGAAAGATGCCTATTGATGTTGAGGTCAACAGATCAAAGATCAATGTCAAATATGCTTGTAACATGAATATTCAACGCAATATCTAGAAAATACCATTATATAAATGGGTATTCTTGTTCGTCTTGATGAAGGAACCCGTAATGATTTTCAAAGCAAGAGATCAAAGTTCAAGGTCACATTATTTTATTTTATTTCCGTCAGCATGAAATTTCGTAGTTTAAAAAATGACTATTTTGTTGACATGTTAATTTTTCAATTTCTGATTTTGAATAAAAAGGAATTTGCGTCAGTCATTTTCCGATTTGTATGTTATACTTGCCCGAAATAAATCGCGGACGGGAGAGGGGGTTACTTAGGAGTCACTTGCAGGAGGTGGGCCCTGTTAATCACATGCCAATTAACTAGTCAATTGTTATGATGCCATTGCCATTTTGTCACTATCGATAACTTCCTCTATTGTTAATTAAACATGGATATTCAATTTAGGTGACCCATGTCAGGCGCTATCTGGTCATGTGAGTGTAATCGTTCCATACGTCAGCTGTCACATGTACCCATATCATACCAATATCAATGGGTTGATAAGCAAAGTGATAGTAACAGGCCTTTCTTATTGCATGCAAATTAAATAGTACATTGTTATGACTAGGGGATTAGAGGGACTGAATGACCATTAACGAGTGTTTGAAGCGAATAAGCCAATTTCCAATTAGTCTTATTCAATTACAATCATGGAAATACTGACGACAATCTTACCAATTTCTATAGCATGTTAAAAGAATATCAGACAATCGTGTGTCAATGAATTTAATTTTTTTATATTGACACATGCAAAAAAAAAAGATTCTAGTAAATGTAGTATAACACAAACAACCAAATACAAATCAAATGTTTGTATTTCTTTAATAAAAGCGCAGAAACTATTTAAATCAGGTGTTGATCACAATGTCATCTTTTAATTGCTTTTATTGTCTTTGATCTACCACATGTTGGCTGTTTAACCTGCAACACCCCTTACCCGCTTCTCTTATTTATTGAGCATTAGACAAGATATGAAAGATGGTCAAAAGTTGGTTTAGAGTTGTGCCATACAAACTCTTATTGATTTCACCTGTACTTACTGATGATTGTTGATATGACAGGCATGACATACTAGCTGACTGTGGTCCTCACAGAATCCTGTCAGTTTTTCTTTCCTGTGCTCCTGACATTGCTCTAGTGCATCCACATTGGTCTCAGGCCACTGGCTGATGTTTTCCTTGCCCAAAATGGTATGCTTCTTGTAAAGATAGTTATGGTGCTCCACACATTTGCTACAGTAAAATCTAGAACATTCCTCACAGTACAATTCAGCCTCTGTATTTCTTTCATTTTCCTGACAGATGAAACAATGAAATTCAAAGAACAAATCTGATCCTCTGTTGATTGAACCAGCAAAATTTGAAGCCATTTTGTCACTTTTGTTAACTTCTTCTTTTGTTTACTGAAATATTATTATTCAATCTAAGTGACCCATGTCAAGCGTGAGTGTGTATCATGTCCTACTTTATTTATCACAAGTACCCATACCGTACCAGTACTAGTATCGTTAAAATATTTACAGTGTGATATAATCTTAAATGTTTAAAGAGACTCATTAATGATCAAATAATCTACAGAAAAACATGGTGTACTTTTGACTGATAGCAATAGTTAAATTTCAGGGAATTTTATATGTCTTTATATTAAATACTAATGAAGAGGTAGAGTAAAAACTAAATTTAGTAAATATACAAAAACTGACATACACGGCTGTTAAAATAATCAGAAACTCACATAGTGCTCTTGGGGAGCTTTAAGGATACAGTGTTGTTCGTCAGACTGTGCCTGAACTTTTTTAACGAATTCTTCCTGGTAGATTTAAATGAAACTTCACAAGATAAATCCTTGGGTTGTTATCTGCACATAGTATCTATGGAGAGCTTTAAGGATACCGTGATGTCTGTTGTCAGTCAGTGTTTTAAGTGCATGTGGTTTGTGCGTTAACTTTCGTCACCTTCTACTCCTTTAATAAACTTTAAATAATAATCCTTGGTTGACCCACTTTCAAAGTTGTTCTTATTGATTTGGTCCATTGCATATGTACGTCACCAAAGCTAAAAGTGATTTAAAAAATAAAAACTTAAACAATCGTCTCTTAAACTACAATGGTCAGGGCTTTAATATTCTGCGTGTAACATTGTATAGTGGTCCTCTACTAAATATGTTCAAGCCATGCCCCGGGGTCAAAATTGGCTACGTCCCAAGGGTCACACAGAATTTATAAAGCATTATATTAAATACCTTTAAAATGTCTTCTTCCCTGAAACCACAAGGGTCAGGGGTTTAATATTTGGTGTGGAACATCCTATGGTGGTCCACTACCAAGTGTGTTCAAATCATGACCCTATTGTTAAAAATGGCCCCACCCTATGGACTAGTTGTTTTCCTTATATGTACATAGTGAAAACTTACAAAAGTGTCTCTTAATCACCAATGCCCTGAGTTTTTTTTTATTTGGCATGAACCATGTTCTAGCGGTCTTCTGCTTAGTTTGTTCAAATCATGCCCTTGGTGTCAAAATTGGTCCCAACCCTATAGGTTACTTGATAGATCTCGTGTGTTATCAATCATTTGATTTAAACTACATTTCCCCCTTAACAGCTTGGGGGATTTTCACTGAACTGCACAGGAATTATCCTTGGGTGACTCTCAGTCAAAGTTGTTAAAATTGTTCCAGTCCACTGCATATGTAGGTCATCAGAGCTAAAAATAGATTTGGAAAGTGGAAACTTAACAAAGCCTCTGTGTTTCTTTTATTTTCCTGACAGAAGAAACAGGAAAGTCAAAGACCAAGTCTGATCCTCTATACATTGAACTCTCCAATTTGGAAGCCATTTTGTTAATGTCGATAACTTCCTCTATTGTAAATGAAAGATTAATATTCAATCTAAGTGACACTTGTCATGTACTATCTTGTTATGTGATTTTTTTTATCGCATAATACTTTAGTTGTGCCAGGTACCCATATCATAGAAATATCAGTGGGTCGATAAGCAAACACATTAAACTATTTACAATATGATATGGTTTAATATGTTAAAATGAACACTTTGTATATGCTATTAAAGTTGATGAGACTTATCCATGATCAAATCCTCTTCAGAAATAAATGGTGTATTTTTTACCCATGGAAAGAGTTAAACTTTATGAAACTTATTTAAGTTTTATGTAAAATGCAAAAAAAGATTGCAATCAAAATGAAGTAAAATATACACCAAACTGAAATTGAGGGCTGTTAAAATAATCAGAAACTCACAAACTGCTCTTGTGAAGCTTTAAGGATACAGTGATGTCCGTCATCTGTCAGTGTGTGAGGTGCGTGAGGTTCGTGCGTTACCTTTTTTCTTTTAATGACTTCTCGTCCTTAACCCATTGACAGATTTTAATGAAACATTAAAGAATAATCATTTCCTTCAAAGTTGTTCAAATTTTTCCGGTCCATTGCATATGTACATCACTTGAGCTAAAAACACAGGTTAAAACAATAACGATGAAAAAAACTTCCCAAAAACAACAAGGGCCAGGGACTTAATAGGTTGTTTTAACATGGTCAAGTGGTCCTATATTTTCTTTTCAAGTTCAAAATGGCTACGCACATAGGGTCACACATGATTTATATAGTATTATAGAGTAAATACCTTCAAGATATCTTCTTCTCTGAAACCTCAAGGGTCAGGGTTTTAATATTTGGTGTGGAACAAGCTATGGTGGTCCACTACCAAGTGTGTTCAAATCATGACTCTGGGGAAAAAAATAGCCCCACCCTATTGGGTTACTTGTTTTCATTTTATATACATAGTGAAAACTTAAAAAACTTCTCTGAAACAGCAATGCCCTAAGTTTATTTTTTATTTGGCATGTACCATCTTATAGTGTTCTTCTGCTTAGTTTGTTCAAATCATGCCCTTGTGATCAAAATTGGCCCCACCCTATTGGTTACTTGTTAGTTCTCTTTAGCTTGAAGTGCTCATGGTGAGCTATTGTATAGGTGGCCCTCTGACATCGTTTGTCGTCAATAATTTGCTTAAAAACGGCATCTACTTCTAAACAGCTTGGCCCATTTTTACTGAATTTCACAGAAATGAAACTTGGGGACCCTCTTACAAACTTGTTCAAATGGTTCTAGTACACTGCATATGTATGTCATCAGAGCTAAACTAGATTTTAAAAGTGGAAACTGAACCTAAATTTTCATCTGAAACTGCAATTCTCAGAGGTTCAATACTTGGTGTGTAAGATTGTCTAGTCATCCTCAATTTATTTAGTTCAAATCATATCCCAGGGGTCGAAACTGACCATGCCCCAGGGGTTACATGATTTATATAGACTAACATAGTGAATAAATTAAAACAAAAATCTTTTCTGAAATCACAAGGATCAGGGGTTTAAATACTTTGCGTGTAACTTCATCTGGTGGTCATCAACATTTTTTTTTCAAATAATGGCCCTGGGATCAAAAATAAAGACACCTCATGGCCACATAATTTATATAGACTTATATATAAGATAACTTTGAAAATTGTATGTTCTGAAACTCCAATGTTTAGGTGTTTATTACTTGTTGTGAGATATAATATGGTCTTCTATAAAGTTTTACCAAATCAATCAAGGTGTGACTATTTTATTTTTAATGGTTCATTTTTAAATATGTTTTAACACTGTCTCAGACCATATATATCAAAGAGTAACACAACTAGATAAAGGCCACAGTTATAACACTAAAATCACAAAATCTGAAAACACATTAAAAAAAATGTTTTGCGTTTGTACGTTTTCCAAACTTTCAACAAAGGCTTTATATTTTGTTCTATATTTTTGGACAGATCTTGTATTGCTGATTAACAATCAAAACATTGATGTTCTTGTTAACATTTATAATATTTTCTTTCCTGTTTCCTTGTTTTGAATGCAACGTATCGTTTTCATCCATCCTGACACGCAGGTAAGACTGTTACTTCATTTAACATTTGTCGATACTGGGGGACATATTGTTTTTGCCTTGTCTGTTGGTTTGTTTGTTTGTTGGTTTGTTTGCGTCAAACTTTTATCTTGGCCATTACTTTTGCAATATTTGCAATATTAAAGATAGCGACTTGATATTTGACATGCATGTGCATCTCATGGAGCTGCATATTTGGAGTGGTGACAGGTCAAGGTCTTTAGGGAATAACACACAAACTGCGTGCGTAAAGTATGCACTAGGTTTTTGTAGTTATAAGATTATCTTCTAATGGAAAAGAAGAAGGAGAGAGAAATTAACAAAACTAAAAAAGAAGTATCTTAAGAGAAAAAAGAATGAAGTCAAGATTGTATGTCTTGTCCCTTAAGTTTTCAACTCCTCTCTAACTACTGGGTGGATCTCGCTTAAACTTTTATAGCTGAATGACCGTAATGTGTAGATGATGTAAAGAAAGGAATTTTATCTTTTGGTTTTTGCAATATGGAATATAATTGTAGTTCCAAAACTTTGTTTTTAGCTCACCCGATAACGAAGTGCTCAATGTTAGCTATTTCGATCACCCTGCGTCTGTCTTAGTGTGTTTTGCGGTGTATGTGGTGCGTCGTCAACTTTTAGCTCTTTACCAATGTTAAGGTCACATTTTTCATCAAATCAAGATGAAACTTGGTTTATCTGGACAATATCTAAGCCGAATGTTAATCAGGGTCAAGTGTACAAACTAGGTCACCAGGTCATACCTTAGAAATACCTTGTTTCCACTCTAGAGGCCACTATTATGTCTCAATCTTGATAAAACTTGGTCAGTATGTTTATCTTGACAATATCTAGGCCGAGTTTGAATCTGTGTCATGTGTGTTCAAAAACTATGTCATCAGGTAAAATCTTAGAAAAACCTTATATATATATATATATATATATATATATATATATATATATATATATATATATATATATATATANATGAACGATGAGTGAAAGGCAAAAAAGAAATCCCTATGTACATGTACTAGCAGTGTATGGCATGTTTGTGTGTAAAGTAAAGGTTTGTACAACAACTCGTTATTCCTTCTATAAAATCATGTAGCTGTAGGATAATTCAAGTATACAATGACACTTACATAATATTCTCTATATTGTCATAAATTAAGCTTATGTTATATGTGAGACAATTCTTAATAAAAGATTGGCGCAGTTACTCTCTTTATTGACAGAATTGTATAACATATTACTTTGAACATACAGCGTAAATTCAAGTTGACATCCGATTGTTACTTCAGTCAAAATAAATTATAAATAAGAACATTTGAGTAATTGTTTTTTTGTTAATTGTCTCATAAGTAATGATTTAAGCTTTGTTGTATAGTACAAGCGGCAAACCACAAGTGTTTTGGTCTTATAAAAATGCATAAGGGGCTTTCTCTACAAAACTGATGTATAGGCAGGCTCGTAACTGAAACATTCAAATAATTACCTCTTGAAAAATCTATATTTTAAGAATGCAATTTATTGTAAAATACTATTTAAAATCCCTTTAAATTATTAATGTTTAACAACATTAAATTTGTGAAGCAAAGTAACAAATATTCTTCAAAAAAAAAATGCGTCACGCTCTGGGAAAATGGGGCTTAACCCCGTTTTACCTGAGCATGCTGAACTAAATGATCCTTTCAGAACACGTGTTGTCACTGTGGAAATAGTTTCTGTTCCAAGTGCTGCAACCAGACAGTACCCAAGTCCCGTCTTGGTGAAACAGGTAAGTGTTGCGCTTCGTTCTTCTATAAATTGCCATGGATATTTTTTTTCCAATTTTGTTCTTCCCACCCACATTGTGAATGCTTGTTATACCCTCACTGGGCGTGTGTATATTTGAGCCTCGATATAGGGAAAATATTGCTTAATGCATGTGCGTAACGTATCATCCCATATAAGCCTGTGCAGTCAGCACCGGCAAATCAGTGACGACACTTTCCGTCTAAATTGGAATTTTGTTTAGACGAGACTTCATTTAAACTAAAAATTCCATAAGAGTGAAAAGTATTTTCCCTTATTGGCCTGTGCGGACTTCATAGGCAAATCTAAGATGACAAATTACGCAAATGCATTTAGCCCAGTTTTCCTAGAACGAGGCTCGTTTGAGTCACTATGTCCGTCAGTCGGTTGGTTTCTCAGTATAAACAGTTTGTTGAACAAACTTTTTGCACATTTCTCAAACGATTGTATTGAAACGTCTAGTATGTCATAACCATGAAATGGTAATGTGGAAATAACTGTTCATCCCCAGCGATCCACCTATTCCAGAGTTATTTGCCCTTGAACATAGCTGACAAAGCACAATTTGCAAAAAATGTTTCAGTTTATTGAATAACCTACTTCCACATTTCATAAATTTTAAACTGGTTGTCACCATGAAGTTGACACTGGTTGCAGTGGTGATAGCCATGTCTGTTGCTATGGTTATTTCTTTGTATTCCAGCACCGTTAACCCAGCCATCCCATGGCAATGAGCCTTGCTCTGGGAACACGGGGTTTAATGCATGTGCATAAAGTGTCGTCCTAGATTAGCCAGATAATCAGGGACGAAACTTTCTGTCTCAACAGAATTTTCGCAAAGAAGAGACTTCATATAAACAAAAAATACCATACAAGCGTAAAGTGTCATCCCTGATTAGCCTATGCACAGGCTAATCGGGGACGACACTTAAATTTTATTCAAATATATTTAAATATATACACTTTTATCCAATATGGACAGAGATTAGTTAACTTTCTATGTACTTCATTTTGCTTGCAAATAAGTGAAACTTTGATTATTGTAAACTAATTGCATGAAATTATTGACAGAAGATATAATCATTTAATTATATGCTAGTCATGTTTTCATGATCTTTTATGCACAAGTTGTGTTCTCGTCTAAAATAATGATATTTTTTGTCAAATGTTTATTTATGCCTGAATGGTCTAGAATGTAAATTGAAATAATCAAGGTGCCATCGCTTGGAAATAAGCCTTGCTCTGGGAAAACGGGGTTTAATGCATGTGCATAAAGTTTCATCCCAGATACGCCTGTGCAGTCCGCAATGGCTAATCAAGGATGACAATTCACACTTGACTGGATTATCCCATAGAAGAGACTTCCTTTAAACGAAAAATAACATGCAGACTGCACAGGCTAATTTGGGACGACACTTTACGCACATGCATTAACCGGTTTTCCTTAAGCAAGACTCAAATAATGGATAAAAGTTTGATCTCTGAAGTGTAAGGTACTCCTGGTAGTAGTTACTTCCCCTAGCAGTAATCGCAGTGAATAAATAATGAATAAAGTTTGATCTCTAAAGTGAAAGGTACTCCTGGTAGTAGTTACTTCCCCTAGCAGTAATCGCAGTGAATAAAGAANATGGTCTAGAATGTAAATTGCAATAATCAAGGTGCCATCACATGGAAATGAGCCTTGCTCTGGGAAAACGGGGTTTAATGCATGTGCATAAAGTGTTATCCTAGATACGCCTGTGCAGTCCGCAATGGCTAATCAAGGATGACCCTTTCAACATCGACTGGATTATCGCTTTGAAGAAATATTCTTTAAACAAAAAATAACATGCGGACTGCACAGGCTACTTTGGGACGAATCTTTACGCACACGCATTAATCTGTTTTCCTTAAGCGAGGCTCAAATAATGGATAAAACATACAAAAGTTTGATCTCTAAAGTGTAAGGTACTCCTGGTAGTAGTTATTGCCCCTAGCAGTAATCACTGCCATCAAAATAAAAATTCCTCCAATCTGATAGGAGTTTGTTCTTCCAACGATTAGTTCGACTTATTCAATCAAACAAATGGCGGTGTTTTTTTTCTCCATCCACTCACTTATGATTTACCATTCAGAGTCATCAAACGAAGAAGAAAATTAATCAAAATCATAACAATCAACATAATTGGATAAATTCCCATCACATCGTGTCGTAAGGGTGGCAGAAATACAATTTGAACAATCGAATCTCCATGTGTAGGTTAGTAGTTTTAATTGTCTGGAGATTTTTTATCCCCTGCGAAGGCTGAGGGATATAGAATTTTCGTTGTCATTCAGAGGTCAGTCCGTCCGTCCGTTTCGTACCCATCCAAAAGGAAAAATGTATGTGGCGGGGGATATCAATGCAGCGAATTTGCTTGTATCATTTTTTTGTGTGTAGAGAACATGAAACCATTTTGCGAATTGCATTTATTTTATGTGGTGGCATTTGTTAAGTGAATTTCACAAAATTATCATTAACTTGTTTGTGTTGCTTGTAGTTAATGTTTTTATTTTGTTGTGCTCTAAGTTAGGAATATTTATGCTATAAGAATTATTTGAGATTTTTATTTTAAATATTTTTTATTCTTAGATGTTGATTTTGCTTTTAAACTTTGTTGAGTTTAATTTTATTATATGGATAGTTTTTAGCGTATAATTTTTGTCTTTATTAATTTTATTATTAGAATGCTTACTACATAATTGTTTCTTTTAAATGCACACACATCGCTGACGAAATTGAAAGCATTTCTATATGGGCACGGACTTGCATTTGTATCGACAAATTGACAGGGCATGTCAAGATTTACATCCTGAATTGACTGTGGATTTACTGCAGGCAAAACAATAGCTTTTCTCTCAAATCTGTTCACATATATTGACAATTGTACGTGTATTTATATGTATACATAATTACCAGAACAGGTGTAAAATGTTTTGTTTTGTGTGTATAATCCTCTCATACTAGACATTGCAGAAATTTACATGTTATTTTTACTTTCTAGTCAATATAAAGCTGAGTTTATATTTGCTTTTGATGTCAGTATTTTTTGTAATGGCCCCATATTTAAATGGCGTTGGTATATTGATCACACTTGCCAATTCTAAATCAATAATCATGTTTGTGTGCCGTGTAATCTTCAATATAAGCTGATTCCGGGGTTAATGTTTTAAAACAAGGCACACAAATATTACATTTTGACAAGAGCTGTCACCATAGAATGACATATGCCCCCTTTTCCCAAATTTTGTGAACCTAAACGCAGTGTTTTTCCACATTTTTCGAAACATAAACGCAACGTGTGACGAAATTTCAGACGGACAAACGGACAGTGCGATCACTATATGCCCAACTTCGGGGGCATAAAAATGACTCAATTTTGTATTAGTCCTTTTGTCACTTTTTTGGTGTTTTGAAACATATTTATACATCGTACCTGTTAATATTTACATGGTAAGAATCTTTTTTTTTTATACATTTTATCGTTTTGATGTCCTTGTACTTTATCTGAATTTAACCAATTTAAATCAGTCATTTACCTCGCAATCTTTTAAAGTATTTACTTATATATTTTCTTGCCTTTCTATGCGGTTTTGTATATTAGTATTCTTAGATGTACTTTGCCATTTTTAAAAACATGTACTGTGCAATAAAACAGCTAACCATGTGTTTGTTGTGTTTATTTTGACCACTATGTTGACTCGAGGTGTTGTTTCTTCTCTTCAAATATATTAAAATCATTGCTTAGTGTATACCAATGACACAGTTGGCGAAGCTGTTATAAACATTGTTTGATACGTCAAGTACATGTTAACCAGATGGTAAATTCCAGTATTTAATATGATATCCCATTGTTGCCAAGTTCACATTTACCAGCAGTAAAATGATTACAATACGAGCCTCGTTTTGGGAAAAGTGGGCTTAATTCATGTGCGTTAAATGTCGTTCCTGATTAACCTTGCATTTCGCACAGGCTAATCATTGACGACACTTTCCGCCTAAACTGAATTTTCGTTAAGAAGAGACTTCCTTTTAACAAAAAAAATCAATAAAAGCGGAAAGTGTCGTCCCTAATAGCACAGGCTTATATAGAATGACACTTTACGCACATACATAAATCCCATTTTTTCCACAATAAGGTTCATACGCTAATATTCAATGAATGTCTGCTTATAAGTCATATGCATCGGGACCGTAGCAGCAGACCCCGCGGCCCCAATATTTTGAGAAGTAGCCGCATCTCGATAGGAAGTTTTCTGCAGCGGCTTCAATAAACACCAATTTACACAGTCAAACAGCTTTGAACTCGATTATAAGTATCTTAAATTTAACCTGATGTCATGGATACATAATCATCCCCCCAGTCGCGGCCCAGCCGCTACGATAATATAGGGGTGTGATGTAGAAAGACTTTTGCCATTAATACCATTAAATTTGTAATAGTTTCATACAGGCAAATAGTGTATCCTATTACAACAGTCACTGTGTTTTATATATAGTGTTTACAAAACTGTTACACTGTTTTCAATGACAACTATATATATTTCAATCGACATTATTATAAATGAACATCATCCTACTCCAACAATCACTCTGTCCTAAACACTATAATGTCATCATTGTAAGCCATTCCCACAATGAGTGAGCCTGTGTGCTTGCTGTAGTAGACAGATATAGGGCAAGTCATACCATCCTTCTGTGTGACCACCACTGCCAATCTCTGTCTCCCATCCCTGTCTACCTGGATAATTTTGTGGGAACAGCCTCCACATACCAGAACTTGTCCTGAGTCTGTCACATGAAGGCCAGGTATGGCATATGTATGGGCTATCCAGTCCAGTGCAGGGTCAGTGAATGTGGAGATCAATGTGCCATCCCTGGACAGTGTGACCAGCTGTTTACTGGCCTCATTGGTCACATATATCCTGTCTCCATCTGGACTCACTGCACAGACCTTAACTGTGGTATGGAAGACAGTAATGAATTTTTGTTTATATATGGAATCAAAGGTCATGAAAGTAGTAATCTAATGTTCTTGTTATAAAGTACAACGTTGTATAGTATTTTGTACATACATAAAACACATAATACAATTAATAAACTTGAATAAATAAACATCAACGAACACTTTGAAATAGTACAATACATAAGAAATATAACGGCCAGTTGTATTGTGAATGTGATATATTGTGGTTCTTTTGTTTTATTGGTTTAGTGTTAAAGTTTAGGAATAATCATTAAAAACATGATTGTCTAACTTCACAAACTAAGTTTAACTAAGTATGATAACATACTTTGTTGATTTGCAATTCATGTGTATGTTTGAATGTTATGGTCATTATTTACAAATTTATATTACTGGTATATGAAGCCTAGTACCTCTTAATTTCAATGACAGTAGAAGCATGGGTCTCACAAGTTTGGAAAATTAGAATAATGGTAGCGATAATTATTACCTTTATATCTACCTGATGTTTCCTCATACATCTTGCTCAAAAGTCCTTCATCCAGTGTATAGTGATACAGAGCACTACCATCTGTAGTGTACATGTTACCCTGGTGATGGGCAATACCATAGCAGCTATGCTTGAGCTTCAGCATCCTGTCCTTTATCAGCTGACCA
Organism: Dreissena rostriformis; assembly: GCA_007657795.1. NCBI lineage: Eukaryota > Metazoa > Mollusca > Bivalvia > Myida > Dreissenidae > Dreissena > Dreissena rostriformis. The sequence goes on from VMBQ01009360.1 coordinate 17,885, forward strand.
TTAGTCATTCTGATGAATTAAACCTCATTGACACTCAGAGCAACAGCCACCTGACTGGAGTCAATGCTGCTCATGGACAATGGTCCAGCAGGCAAGTCACAGTGGGCCACCACCTTGAGGGTCTGATCCAGCAGCTTTACACGGTTGTTAAAAATAGTCTGTGATGATGAATTCTCCAGTAGCTATTTCACAGATACCTGATGTCGTGCAACTAGATGAATCATTCTTTGACTTCACACTATACCTCTTACTACTCTTCACTTTAATGATTAGATCAGGCTTGCTTACTGCACCTGGTTGATATCCCTGGATCAGCAGGTGTGATGAACATGATACTGGATCGGACTCCTGGCCTGACTTGGTCACATCACTTTGTTTGTTTCCAGTGCTATACTGTCTAGATGAACTGGATTCTGGATTGGAATTTTCTACCTTGAATAATGGAGTTGTTTGGTTTCCATGGTTAGGCTGGCTGGATGCTTTAGGTTTACTCTGTCTGGTAACTGTGTTCTGAGTTGTGCTTTCAGCAGATTGTAATTGTTTTACTGTGCTTTGTATTTGTCCCAATCCTAAGAGAGTGGACAGGGCTTGTTGGATGCTTGTATCAGGAGTGAAGGTCAGTGCCCTCTCGTTCTTTGTTGTCATTTTTTGTACAACTGCTTCTACTTTGAGGGACTTGTCAAGGCATTTTCTATACTTAATAAAACTCAGCGCTTCACTTTTGTCTTAACTTCTCAGCAATCTCCATTCAAGCAAGTTGTATTTTTAATTGACTTAGTGCAGTTTTCGATATCATTTTTAATAGATGTCCTCATGGTGGCCAGAAATGTGTCCATCTTCTTTCTTGGTATTCTTCTACAGTAGATCCAAAGAATAATTAATTGCGCTTCTTAAAGCATTGATTTCTTTCAGAATTTTCTTGTAAGATTTCTCAAGAGACTTCATATTTTCCTCAAAGTCATCTTTCCCCTGTTTCAACTGCTGGTATTTTGTAGCTACAGCTTCTGACAACAGCTTGAAGTCTCCTTTTTGATGGAGATCTTTCACTTTATCAGCTTTAAGAACCACATGACTGCATTGCCTGCAAAAAACAAGCCCACTTTACATCATGTATGTGTTTTGCTAAGCATTGTTAATATTCTTTAATATACAATTTATTTGGAATGCCATTATTTTATCGAAATATCTGTAAAAACATGCCTTTTGCCATAATTTTTTAACAATGTCATTCTTACACATCTAATACTGTTCAGAAGGGCACATGGTACTAAATTATATTTTATGTACACACTATTATACAGAACATAGTGGTTAGTTTTGGTAGATTATGGAATTTAAATCAGTGACCAAACAGATTTAAATTAACTCCCATAAGATGAAGCAGTTCATTTTCACTTGTCCTTCGTTCGGTCAGAATGTTGGTGTTTGGGTCAGTTGGTCCATAGACCATATCGGCATTCATATAAAATTATGTGCTTTGATTTTTTTTAATTAGTTTTCGCAGATATATATAGAGTGCTTTGACCTATAACCATGCCAATTGGTATGGTTGAGACTTGAGAGGAAATTGAGACAAATGTAGATTTTGAGGTCAAAGGTAAAGGTCATAGTTGCTTGTCACAGTGAATTTGTTTCTGCAAAATATCTTGATAATCATTTGACCTATTATCATGCAAATTTGTAAAGTGGGTATAGTGATTACATAGGGGATAGAGAAGACACCTATTGATTTTTAGGTTACACGGTCAAAGGTCAAGGTCATATGGGTTTGGAGGAAGAAATTCTTTTTGGCACAATATTTTGAGAGCACTCTGACGTACAAACATGAAAATTGGTAAGGTGGTTATATGGATCAAAAAGAAGATTTATTTTGATTTTGATTTCACTAGGTCAAAGGTAAAAGTTTGTGACTGATATCTAGAGAACGCATTGGCCTACAATCATCTTAATTGGTATGCTGTTACTTAGGATTAAAGAATGACAAATATTGATTTTGAGGCCAATATAACGAAAAGGGACTTGTTACAAGAAATTCGTTTCCGCACACAATCTTGAGAACGTTGTTAAAAATATTGAATAAAATTAGTTAAGCTGTTACTTTGGTTAAAGAAAAACCCCTATGACTAAAGATCATGTTAATTGCTATGCTGGTTACTTAGGAGGAAGGAACAAAAAATGCCTATTGATGTTGAGGTCAACAGAGCAAAGATCAATGGTCAAATGTGCTTGTTACATGAAAATTGCTTGAACGCAATATCAAGAGAATACTTAGGATTATATAAATTCATATGCTGGTTTGTCTTGATAATGGATGACATAATGATTTTAAAAGCAAGAGATCAAAGTTCAAAGTCAGAGGACGACTTTGCACCAATACACATCAACACCGTATATCTTTTTAAAAAGATATTTCTTTTTTATGTTGATTTTGGACAAACTTTTCTGATAAAAAAAATCTACAATTGTTATTGCTTCTTGAACAAGATTCTTTTACCACAGTATTTCAGATTATTGAATTGCAAATTAATAACAAATGTCATCAATACTGGTTTACATGGATAATCTGGTCACACTAGTTAGTCTATTTAATATTAATCATACAAACTGTAAGTAAGATCATAATATAAGATGAAAAACCAAACAAATGACAACCACTAATTTATAATCTTCATTTCGAGAAATTAATACTTTCTTATATTTTAATACCCCCGGTAGGGTGGCATATAGCAGTTGAACTTTCCGTCAGTCCTTCAGTCTGTCAGTCTGTACGTCCGAAAACTTTAACATTGGCCATAACTTTTGCAATATTGAATATAGCAACTTGATATTTGGCATGCTCGTGTATCTCATGGAGCTGCAAATTTTTAGCGGTGAAAGGTCAATGTCATCCTTCAAGGTCAAAGGTAAAAAAACTCAATCCAAGGGAACTAATAAGCTTTAAAAGGGAGATAATTTCTAAACCTGCCAAATGATATATGGAAATTTTATTTCAAAGCGGCGCAGAAGGGGGCATTGTGTTTCTGACAAACACATCTCTTGTTATATAGTTTTTTCTTTAAATTATTAAATTTTTAATGTTCCTTGTGACAATTTTTTTTTAATTTGATATGTCGTTTTGGAAATGATAATTAATTTTACATATTATACTCACATTAATACAAAATTGAACAATACTTGAAAGAGACTATATTCATAAAAATATGTATAACAGTACTTAACATGAACATCATGAACAAAGTCATAATATAATATTTATAAACATTAAGTCAACTAATTCTCTCAAACCAAATTATTCTAATACCTAATTTCAATTGAACTAATTTATCTAATAGTTATTTTTTGCACATAATATGTGAGCTTATTTCAATTAATATTTCAAAATGATAACTGTATGGTATAGACTGGTTTCATGGATTTTTTTATAGTTTCATACAGGCAAATATTGAATAAACCCTATTACAACAGTCAATGTGTTTTATATTTAGTGTTTACAAAACTGTAATACTGTTTTCAATGACAACTGTACATATGAATGTGTAAATTATTATAAATGAACATTATCCTACTCATACAATCACTTTGTCTTCAACACCATAATGTTATAATCATTCAACAGTCCCACAATAAGTGAGCCTGTGTGCTTACTGTAGTAGACAGATGTAGGGCAAGTCACACCATCCTTCTCTGTGACTACCTCTGTCAGTCTCTGTCTCCCAAGTCTGTCTACCTGGATGATTGTTTGGGAATAGAATCCACATACCAGGACTTGTCCTGAGTCTGTCACATGGAGGCCCGGTGAAGTTTTGCTCCAGTTCAGTGCAGGGTCTGTGAATGTGGAGATCACTGTGCCATCCCTGGACAGTGTGACCAGCTGTGTCCTGGCCTGGTTGGTCAAATATATCCTGTCTCCATCTGGACTCACTGCACAGGCGGTAACTGTGGTGTGGAAGACAGGGATGAGTTGTTGTTTATATATGGAATCAAAGGTCGTGAAAGTAGTAGTCTAATGTTCTTGTTATAAAGTACAACGTTTTATAGTATTTGGTGCATACATAAAACACATAATAGAAGTAATGAACATGCATAAATATAAATCCAAGAACACTTTGAAATATAGTACAATAAATAAGAAATATAAAGACAGGTTGTATTGTGATGTGATATAGTGTGGTACTTTTGTTTAATTGGTTTAGTGTTAAAGTTTAGGAATAATCATTAAAAACATGATTGTCCAACTTCAATAAATAATTGTTAACTTATAATGATCATGTGTGAATGTTTAGGTCATTGTTCACAAATTAAGATTACTGGTATATGAAGCTAATAACTTCTTAATTTCAATGACAGTAGAAGCATGGGTGTCAAAAGATTGGCAAAATTAGAATAATGATAGTGATAATTTTTACCTGTCCATGAACCTGAATCATCCTTATACATCTTGCTCACAAGTGTTCCATCTACAGTATAGTGATACAGAGCTCTACCATCAGTAATGTACAGGTTACCCTGGTGAAGGGCAATACCCCAGCAGTAATGTTGGAGCTTCAGTATCCTGTCCTTTATCAGCTGACAATTGGTCACTCTCATGAAGTGGACCTCACCGTTATACAGAGCAAGAGCCACCAGACTGGAGTCAATGCTGCACATGGACCATGGTGTACCAGGCAAGTCACAGTGAGCCACCACCTTGTAGGTCTGATCCAGCAGCTTTACACGTTGGTTCCAATAGTCTGCGATGAGGATTTCTCCAGTAGCTGTCTCACAGATACCTGATATATAGCAATTGTCTGAATCCCTCTCAATCTTCACACTATACTTCTTACTGCTCTTCACTTTTATGATATGATCAGGCTTGCTTACTGCACCTGGTTGATATCCTTGGACCAGCTGAGGTGATGAACTTGATACTGGATCAGACACCTGGGCTGACTTGGTCACATCACTTGGTTGGTTTCCAGTGCTATACTGTCTAGATGAACAGGATTCTGGATTGGACTGTTTTACCTTGATTACTGGAGTTGTTTGGTTTCCATTTTCAGACTGGCTAGATGCTTTAGGTTTGTTCTGCCTGGTTACTATGTTCTGAGTTGTGCTTTTAGCAGTTTGTGATTGCTTCACTTGGCTGAGTATTTTTCCCAGTCCTGAGAGGGTTGACAGCGTTTGTTGTATGGTTGTATCAGCAATAAACGTCAGTGTCCTCTCATTTTTTGTTGTCATTTCTTGTAAAACTGCTTTAGTCTTGAGGGACTGGTCAAGGGATTTCATATACATTATCAAATTCACTGCTTCGCTTTTGTCTTTTCTTCTCAGCCAATCTTCTTGTACATATTTCATATTTTTGATGAAATCTGTGCAGTTTTTGATGTCTGTTTGAATAGACATCTTCATGGTGGCCAGAAATGTGTCCAGCTCTTTCTTGGTATTCTTCTCTAGTAGATTCAAAGAATCATTAATTGCCTTTCGAAAAGCATTAATTTCTTCCAGAATTTTCTTGTAAGATTTCTCAAGAGAATTCATATTTTTCTCAAAGTCATCTTTCGTTTGTATCAACTGCAGGTGCTGTGTATCAAAAGTTGCTGACAACTGCTTGAAGTCTCCGTTTTGATGAAGGTCTTTCACTTTATCAGCTATATGTACCACTTGACGGCATTTCCTGCAAATACAAATCCACTTTACATCATGTATGTGTTTTGTTTAGCATTATTAATATTCTAAAATATACAATTTATTTTGAATAATATTATTTTGTCACATAATATATCTTTAAAAACAAGCATTAGTTAATAATTGTTTTGTGAATTGAACTTCTAACATCAATATTATAGCAGTGTAATTCTTACACTGTTTCTCAGACTAGAAGGCACATAGTTCTAAATGATATTTTTCTTACACACCATTATACAGAGGAGAGTGGTTGGTTTTGGTTGATTATGGAATTTAAATCACAAGCAGTCATAGAGATTAATATGTATGCCCATCTTCGGTGAACAGGGGTGTATTCTTTTGCACCTGTCCGTCATTGCGTAGGTCCATAGACCATTAGTTTCTGCGAGATATATTTAGAATACTTTGACCTACCACCTTTCAAATTGGTATTATGGTTACTTTAGAGGAAAAGTAAGACTGATTTTGACGTCAACAGGTCAAAGGTCAGGCTAACAGGGGCTTGTCACAATAAATTTGTTCGTGTACAATATCTTGAGAATCATATGACCTATGATCATTCACATTTGTAAACTGGGTAGGCACCTATTTATTTTCAGCTTACAAGGTGAACGGTCGTAAAATGTTTTTGGAACAGAAGTACATTATTCGATTAAAGGAATTCAGGTTCATTATTTGTTAGTGAAATTTATGAGTATTGATATTAAAAATTGTGTTAATATAATTATATTAAACTATTTGAGTATCATTTTTGTCATTTTCATAATTTTTCTTTGTTTGGGCCGGAAATGATCATTTCGGGTCAGTTAAGGCTGCAATATAGGACCTACTGGCCGGCAATAAATTATAATTTAAGGTAGGACTCAAGTGAAAAAAGTTTTTTTTTTTTTTTTAAATGTTCACTGATATTTTTCACTGTTTATTGCAACTATGAACCACAGTCACAAAAACACAGAATAAATGTGTTTACGTTTATAATTTACTCATGTGTACAGTAATATCACCATATTTATAATGTTCTTTGAGTTTGTATAACCCACACTAACTAAAGAGTTTGTTGGTCTTTGAAAGTCATGGTTTCCAGACTTAATGTTTACAAAACAGTTTTGGCAGATTCACAAAGTGTTTGATTCACATTGTTAGACTATAAAATGCAGACAAAGTTCAAATAATTACAAACTGCACAATTGTTGCAATAGTATACCACTATTCGGACTTAAATAAATACCCTTAAATCGTGGTATGTAGAAAGTAACTTGTTAAAAAACTTCTAAATGTTGAAAGATGATATGTTCTTGTTAACTGAAATGTCTAGAAAATGCTTTGACCTAAGAATACCCAAGTTAGTGTGCTGGTTACTAGTGAGGAAAGGAAGAAATCTATCAGTTTCAGGTCGATCAGTTGGTGGTCCATGTCACAACATTAACACACATATATAATGTAACTTATGGAAGAGATATAAAGGATGGTCAAAAATTGATTTACACTTGCAAAAAAAGGTCTTATATAGTGCATCTGTACTTACTGATGATTGTTGATATGGCAGACATGACATATCAGCTGATTGTGGTCCTCACAAAATCCTGTCAGTTCTTTCTTGTGCTCCTGACATTGCTCTTGTTCACCCACATTGGTCTCCGGCCATTGGCTGATGTTTTCCTTGCCCAAAATGGTATGCTTCCTGAAAAGATAGTTATGGTGCTCCACACATTTGCAACAGTAACATCTAAAACATTTCTCACAGTAAAATTCAGCCTCTGTGTTTTTTTCATTTTCCTGGCAGGAGAAACAAGAAAAGTCAAAGAATAAGTCTGATCCTCTATGAATTGAACTCTCCAAATTGGAAGACATTTTGTCACTGTTGATAACTTCTTCTATTGTTAATAAAACGTTGATATCTAAGTGACCCATGTCAGGCGTTATCTGGTCATGTGAGTGTTATCGTTTCATACGTTAGCTGTCACATGTACCCATATCATACCAATATCAATTTGGGTTGATACGCAAACAAATTAAAATATTTACAGGATGATATGGTTTGTATATGCTGCTCAATTTGATGAGACTCATCAATGATAAAATCACTTAAAGAGATACATGGTATATTTTTATTCATGGCAAACCTCAGGGAACTAAATAAGTTTTCATGTTAAATGCAAATTTAGATTAAAATTAAAAAAAAAAAGAAAGTTAAATATACACACAAACTGGCATTGAGGGTTTTAATATTCAATCTAAGTGACCCATGTCAGGTGCTATCTGGTCATGCGAATGTGTATCGTGTCCTACTTTAGATGTGCCAGGTACACATATCATACCAATATCAATGGGTCGATAAGCTAACGCGTTAAACTATTTACAATATGATATGGTTTAAAATGTTTAAAGGAACGCTTTGTATATGCTATTAAAGTTGATGAGGCTAATCAATAATCAATAATCTTCAGAAATAAATGGTGTATTTTTTACCCATGGCAAGATTTACACTTTAGTGAGCTTAATTAGGTTTTTATTTTAAATTGTAAATGAAGATTGAAATCAAAATGTAGTAAAATATGCACACAAACTGACATTGACGGCTGTTAAAATAATCAGAAACTCACATATTGCCCCTGGGGAACTTTTAGGATACATTGTTGTCCGTCGTTCGTCGATCTGTGCCTGAACCTTTTTATAACAACTTCTCCTTCTGGCAGATTTTAATGAAACTTCACAGGAATGATCCTTGGGTTATTCTCTGCACATATTGGGGAGCTTTAAGGATACCGTGATGTCTGTTGTATGTCAGTGTGTGAGGTGCGAGAGGTTCGTGCGTTAACTTTTTCTTCATATTACTTCTCCTCCTTAACACCTTGACAGATTTCAATGAAACTTTAAAGAATCATTCTTGGTTGACACTCTTTCAAAGTTGTTTAAATTGTTCCGGTCCATTGCACATGTACATCGTTTGAGTTTAAAATAGAATTAACAAATGAACACAAAAAAAAAATCTTCCCAAAAACTACAAGGGTCAGGGCTTTGATAGTTTGTTTGTAACATTGTCAAGTAGTCCTCTACTAAATTTGTTCAAGTCAAAAATGGCTACCCCCAAGGGTCACACATGATTTACATAGCATTACATAGTAAATAACTTTAAAATGTCATTTCTCTGAAATCACAAGGTTCAGAGGTTTAACGTTTGGTGTGGAACATCCTATAGCGGTCAACTACCAAGTGTGTTCAAATCATGACTCTGTCGTAAAAAAATGGCCCCACTCTATAGGTTACTTGTTATATATGTATATATATATATATATGGTCTTCTGCTCAGTTATAACAAAAACATCACAAAATCTTCACATTACAGTCAAGTTTCTACACGTCTCAGTTGAGCAACTTTTGGCCTTTAGGCTCTCTTGTTTTGTGAATCCTGAACATTGACCATAGAAATTGTGTTGTGTGTTGTATGTTTCCCAAACTTTAAGCCAAGGAATTACATTTTGTTCTGTTTTTGGACAGATTTTGTATTGCAGCTCAACCATTAACATATTGAAGTTCTGGGTTACATTAATAATATTTTTAATATAATATTTTTAATATTTGCTTATTTTACTGGGATTGCTTATGTTGGATAACACTTTACGTACATGCATTATGTCCAATTCCCAAGGCTAAAACAAATAAATAATGAAATACGCATATAACATGTGAATGACATATGCTTTTATGTGTACAACTGAGCTAGCAAAATAAAACACAATTATGGTAATGCAACATGTAAAAGCACATTTATGTGTACTTGACTAGATTTCAATTTAAATGTAAAACCTAGTTATTGATAAACTTCGTCGATATAGCGAAAATTATTCATGTATTTATATACGTTTTCACTTATGAAAAGCAATTCAAACTCAATGTGTTGAAGCATTTAATTCTTATTATAAATTGATTGTTAGTTCCCAGGGAACTGTTTTGAATGCAAGGCATCGTTTGTATCCATCCTGAAACGCAGGGTAAGACTGTTACTTCTTTTAACATTTAAAAATTGCAAATGTCTGTACTTAGGTACTAACGTCTGTATGCCTGGAGCCGTCTGTTTTCAACTCCTCTCTTACTACAGAGTGGATCTCGCCAAAATGTTTCAAAGCTTAGTGACCTTGCGAAAATGATGTAAAGAAAGGAATTTTATCTTATGTTTTATTTGCACTATGGAATGTAATTGTAGTCCCCAAATTTAGTTTTTAGCTCACCCGATAACGAAGTGCTCAAGGTTAGCTATTGTGATAACCCTATGTCCTGCTTCTGTCTTAGTGCGTTTTGAATTGTGTGTGGTGCGTCATCAACTTTTAGCTCCTAACCAATTCAATTTAAAGGTCACATTTTTATACCCCCATTACCATTGGTAATGGGGGCTTTATAGGAGTCACTTTGTCGGTCGGTCGGTCTGTCGGTCGGTCGGTCTGTATGCCCGGAAATTTCATCCGATCTTCACCAAACTTGGTCAGAAGTTGTATCTAGATGATGTCTATGTCAACTTTGAATATGGGTCATGCCAGGTCTAAAACTAGGTCACGGGGTCACTTAGTGCGTTTTAAACCTAAAGTTTGTCCTGACCATAACTATGTCATTTATCGTTAGATTTTAAAATGACTTGACACAATTGTTAACCATCATTGGACGGTGTGTCATGCGAAAAAATTACGTCGATATCTCCAAGGTTTGAGTTCAAAGGTCAAAAATGGCCATAAATGAGCTTGTCCGGGCCATAACTATGTCGTTCATTGTGAGATTTTAAAATCATTTGGCACATTTGTTCACAAGCATTGGGCGGTGTGTCATGCAAAAGAATTACGTCGATATATGCAACGTCAAGGTCACACTTTGAATTCAAAGGTCAAAAATGGCCATAAATGATCTTGTCCGGGCAATTACTATGTCATTCATTGTGAGATTTTAAAATTACTCGGTACATTTTGTACAATCATTGGACGGTGTGTCATGCGAAAGAATTACGTCGATATATTCAAGGTCAAGGTCACACATGGAGTTCAAAAGTCAAAAATGTCCATAAATGAGCTTGTCCGGGCCATAACTATGTCATTTATTGTGAGATTTTAAAATGACTCGGTAAATTTGTTCACAATCATTGGACGGTGTGTCCTGCGAAAGAATTACGGCGATATCTCCAATAACATTAATTTTGTTCACAGTCATTGGACGGCATGTCATGCGAAAGAATTCAAGAGTTTAAAGGTCAAAAAGGCCATAAATTATAATGGCATAATAATTCTTAAAAATCGCCATCAATTAGCTTCTCTTGTTTTGTGAAGACAGCATGCAAAATATTCTGTGTCAATGCAGCATGTGGTGGTATACGACACATCTGTGACAAAGCTCTAGTTCATCCAATCTTGATGAAACATTGTCAGACTGTATATCTGGACAATATCTAAGCCGAGTTTTAATCAGGGTCACGTGCGTCTATTAACTAGATCACCAGGTCATACACTGAAAAAACCTTGTAACCACAGTTTTGTCTCAATCTTGATGAAACTCGCCCTGAATTTTTAACTTGACAATATCTAAGCCGAGTTTGAATCTGTGTCATGTGTGTTCAAAAACTAGGTCATCAGGTCAAATCTTAGAAAAACCTGACTCCAACTATAGTCATAAATAAACCTTATGTAACATGTGGGACAATTCTTAGTATAGGATTGGCGCAGTTACTTCCCTTAGCGTCTTCTTGTTGATAGAATTTCATAGCATATAACTTTGAACATACAGCCTTAATTCTAGTTGACATCCGAGTGTTAATTCAGTCAAAACAAAGTGTTGATTAGAACATTTGAGTGATTTTCATTGTTCATTGTTAATAGTCTTATAAGTCATGGTTTAAGCTTTGATGTATAGTAAAAGCCACAAATCACACGTGTTTGGGTATTATACAAATGTATAAGGGGCTTTCTCTACAAAACGGATGTATAGGCAGGCTATTCAAATAATTCCCTCTTGAAAAATCAAGATTTAAAGAATTAAATTTATTGTTAAATATTAATTTAAATCCCTTTACATTTTGATGTTTTGTAACAATAATTTGAGTAGCAAAGTAACAAAAAGTTTTCAAAAGATTTAAATGAGTCGGTCTCTGGGAAAATGTGGCATTTGCCTTAAGTTTTGTCCCAGAACCCTGTGAAGTGCGGCGAGACTAATCAGGTACGACACTTTCTGTTTTTTGGAATTTTCGTTTAAATGAAGTCTCTTCTAAACGAAAATACATTCCAATCCAGTGCGAATTGCACAGGAAAATCTGGGACGACATTCAACGCACATGCATGTAACCCCATTTTCTCAAATAATGCTGAACTAAATCATCCTTTAAGAACATATGTTGCCACTGTGGAAATAGTTTCTGTTCCAAGTGCTGCAACCACAAAGTACTCAAGTCCCTTCTTTGTGTAACAGGTGAGTCTTGCATTAGTTCTACTACAAATTGTCATGGATATTTATTTATTTCCACCCACAGTCTGAATGCTTGTTATACCCTCAAATGGAGTGGGTATGTGAGTCACTGTTTGGGCCTGTCGATCGGTTTCTCACTATAAAATGTTAGTGGTGCAAACTTCTTCCACATTTCTCAAGCGATTGTTTTGAAACTTCTAGTATGACATAACCATGAAATGTAAATGTGGAAATCACTTTTCATCCCCAGAAATCCACCTATTCCCCATTAATTTTCCCTTGAACATAGCTGACAAAGAACAATTTGTGAAAATAGTGTACGTTTATGTTAATGAACTATTTCCACAGTTCTAAAATAATAATAATGAAACTAAAAATATGTCGTCACCATGAACTGTAAATGTCTAAGATACTTTTTCATTCAATATGATCTAAAAATTCTAAAGTTAATTGCCCTTGGACATAGCTGACAAAGCGGTACAATGTTATTCACGTTTGACACAAACTCTGGTTGCATAGCCAAGTTTGTTGCTATGGTAATTTCTTCGTATTCCAGCACCGTTAACCCAGCCATCTCATGGACATGAGCCTCGCTCTGGGAAAACAGGGTTTAATGCATGTGTGTAAAGTGTCTTCCCGGATAATCAGGGAATTTAAGTGTTGTATAAAATGGATTTGCGCAAAGAAGAGACATCCTTTAAATAAAATAATACCATACAAGAGGAAAGTGTCGTCCCTGATTATCCTGTGCGGACTGCACAGTCTTTTCTGTGATGACACTTTATTCTCATGCATAAAACACCGTTTTCCCAAAGCGAGGCTCAAATATTGGATAAAGAATTAAAAAAATTGCTCTCAGAATGGTTAATTCTTTGTATTTCAGCACTATCTACCCAGACAGACCTTGGGTTGGTCTGTGTCATCTGCTACAATTTGTTACTGGATGAACAGAAGGACAAGACATTATAGCAGTTATGCCCCTTGACCGCCGAGAGTTGTTGCCCTTGATGGGATAGAGTTGTTTCCCTATATGGGCTAGAGTTGTGTACCTTTAGAGATGGTTGTAACTTGGCATGGGGTAACTATTTTAGCTGCTATTGAAGCTGAATAGAAGACATTTCTATAGTTGAAACCATACATGTATTTAGAAATTCTGTTTAGCTCACCTGAGCACGCAGTGCTCATTGGGAGCCTTAGGGTACTGTAATGTCTATATTCGGTCAGTCCATGCGTGAGTGCATGGATTCACCTTAAGATTTTAGTTCTAAAGGGTCAGTGGATTTTATTTTATTATTGTTTGTGTCTTTAAGTCTTATTAATTACATTTTATGCAACAACTCATAAACATAATTATATATTTTATCTCTTTTTTTCTATAAGCATTAAGAAATTTAAATTAAATATATTTAAATATATACACTTTTATCCAATATGAACAGAGATAAAGTTTACTTTCTATGTACTTCATTCCGCTTGTAAATAAATGAAACTTTTATTTTTGTAAACCTATTGTATGAAATTATTGACAAAAGATATAATCAGTTAATTATATGCTAGTCATGTTTTCATTATCATTTTTGCACAAGCAGTGTTCTCATGGAAAAGAATGATGTTTTGTGTCAATTTTATTTGTGCCTCGGGATCATGCCTGGGCCATCCATTTTCAGAGCTAGAATGCACATTGCAATAATCAAAGTGCAATCACATGGAAACAAGCCTTGACCTGGGAGAACGAGGTTTAATGCATGTTCGCACAGTGTCGTCCCAGATAAGCCAGCACGGGCTAATCAAGGACGACTGTCCTGGGAGAACGAGGTTTAATGCATGTGCACACAGTGTCGTCCCAGATAAGCCAGCACGGGCTAATCAAGGACGACTGTCCTGGGAGAACGAGGGTTAATGCATGTGCACACAGTGTTGTCCCAAAAAAGCCAGCACAGGCTAATCAAGGACGACCGTCCTGGGAGAACGAGGGTTAATGCATGTGCACACAGTGTTGTCCCAAATAAGCCAGCACAGGCTAATCAAGGACGACTGTCCTGGGAGAACGAGGTTTAATGAATGTTCGCACAGTGTCGTCCCAGATAAGCCAGCACAGGCTAATCAAGAAAGACT
>VMBQ01009361.1:0-32191 GCA_007657795.1 Dreissena rostriformis
TGTTTGCAAAGTTATTGCAACATGATTTGATACATGATAAATTTCAGGGACTAAAAGATAAAGTGTTTCTTATTATTTTTTTAAGCGAATCATCATCTTAAGAAAGTGAACAGTTGAGTCTGGTCCAGTTACAGAGTGAACGAGCTCAATGTTGACCTTTGACCTAAGGTTATGACTTTAACTTCAAGGAAGCCTCATTGTCCCTTTTCGAGTGACAAGCACATATACTTATATGATGTGATAGTTCTGACAAGTTTCCGGACAAACGTTTTGATAGTGTGAGCATAATTACGTAAGATAAAAGAAAAATGACACAAGCCATCCCAAACGACAATAATGAAACATGAACACTGATTGCTTTTTAATGTGATTGCATATCTTTTCAATTGGAAATAATTCTTACACAGTTGCAATATCAATTGATATTACTGTCATAATACGACACTTCAAACCGGAAAAGAACAATCAACTAAGATGTACGCATATATACTAACTAGAAGTTAAGTAAGAAGTATGTCAATGCCAAAACTATTACAGTGCAATACAAATCCCTTAACTCTTAAGCGAGTACGTTTTTTTCCAAGAATACGCGAGTTTGACGTTTAGTTATGTAAATTAATAATGGAACTCCAGAACCAATATTATGAGTTTTTGTTTACGGCTACTCATTAATATAGGGCAAATGACCAATTGCGTAAACACTACAAGACAATTCATGCAATACGACAAACGATGATTAAAGCTGTGCTTACCGCTCTGGAGTGGTTTATTTAAGTTCGATTCATAATATTGGGTGTTAAAGCGCTCAACATATTGTCATGTTTTTTTTAAATTACGAACAATTGATTAGTCGGGAAAACGTACTTATACGTTCGTTAATGAACAACCGAATTAATCTGGAAAACGTATTAACACTTGTATTTGCCCTCAACCTTTTTATGTTTACAAGTCTGATCAATCCATCGTTGACTTGTGCCTGAATCTTAAAATATAGTACCGTACATTAATTACAGAAGGTTCCAAATCTTGTTGTTATGGATCGTTTTTTAGTTGTTGTTTGTTTTAGTTTCTTTATTTGTTCCTGAGAACCACATATAAATTCCTCTTTTTGATTCAGTTAATCTCACTGCTTTTTATTCAATTGGAAAAAACCTACATAACGATACTGCTTCAAGATCTGTGAGGTTTTAACTAGTGCAGTTTGCAGTGGTCAAGCTTGCTTACCGTTCAATACCTTCAACATTAAGGTAACCGCATACGAGGAGTTTCTGACTCTTGTCCGTCGGATTCATTCCACTCTCCTCTGTATTCGGCTCAGAAAGTAGTACCAAACAATCCACGTGGTTTTCTATCACTAGATCAAGGTTTTTGCATAAAAGCCATCCTGCAAGCGTAGTCACTGATGTGTTTTAATCAGTAAGGTCGTCGTATAAACCTGTCTGTATGTTGTGTCAATGGTTAGACATTCGGATTCCAGCGGACACTGGTTTTTCAGATAATTTACGTGAGTTACAAATACAAAAAACCTCTATCTATGTGGTTAGGTATTGTCATTTTATTTAAAGTAAACTAAAATCCTTTGTCAAAATGCGAATATTCAATTCACAAACGTACATGTAAGAGTTAAAATTGGGTTCTTGCTTGTGATAAGTTGAGTTCAAAATGTTTTAATTGCGCATATTAATCATAAAAATGCAGATATTGACATTACTTAAGTTATTTTTCGTTTAAAAACCCTTATATAGATTTAGTATTTATGAAAGTTTCAAACTGAGAAGCATGCCTTATTTACTATCCTCCAATGTTAGCCAAGGTTTTCATGAACAGTATGTAGCTGTGTACTTAAATAATACAAACTTATTTCGTTTACATTTATGGGCAAGGAAATAGTTCCAACAATTTAAATACAAATTACTGGTCCAATGTTTAATAATTTAAAGATAAATATTTATATAGTGGCAAAGTTTACAATAAAATAAACTTAACCCTACATTGCGTACATAAATTTCGTGTTGACACAGATCGTTGTCATTAATGAATTGGAAAAAAGACAGCAAGGCAAGAGAAGCAACTGCGAGTACAGCATATAATTTACCAGCACAGTTGTCGTTTATGCTCACTCATGCTTACCATATGTAAAATCTCAAAACATATTTTGTTGTCAATCATGCATAATTTAAACAACCTTCATGTATGTGAATACAATATATTACATAAGTAGCACAGTTTTACCAGTAGTTCACGTATAACATTTTTGTAAACGCGTATATCCAATATGGAACTGTTTACATTAAATGCCTTGTTTTTCTTGAAGTCTGTTTTAATCGGACTTTTTATTATTGCATTGTATTATGCAATTAATTTTTACCGCTACGTTAAACGCATGGAACGTGCATTTTCTGGTGTCATAAAGGCTGAAAGTCACTGGCTTTTAGGAAGTTTTCCATACGTAAGTAGATCATAAATTATATAGATTATGATGATTCAGTTTATTTAATTATTAAATTAAATATTGTTAATATTTATATAAATATTTTGTTTATATTAATTGCTTAATAGAAGGTACATTTGTCAGCTGAGCAAAGTGGCACAGATTTAACATGACCTTGTTTTTGTTTATACCCCCGTCACACCGGATTGGCGTCCTTACTGCGTCCTAACGGCGACCCAGATCGCAGTGAGGACGCCATAGACGCCGGAGGAACGTAGTAAGGACTCAAGAGACCGCAGTGAGGACGCCGAAAATTGCTCAGGACGCGAGCCCACGGCGACCACTTTGAACATGTTCAAAGTGGTCGCCGAAGTCCGGCGTTTTTACGGCGTTCTGTTAAGGACGTCGTAGGGACGCCGTAGAGACGCAATAGTCGTAGTAGGGACGTGGTAGGGTCGCTGTAAGGTCGCCATGGACGTCGTGTGGTCGCCGCTCAAACGCACAGAAAATGATCATTGACTGCAAGGTATGTCGCCGTGTGCTCGCCGCTGCGGGGACGCCATGGTCGCAATAAAAACGCCAATGACGCCGTATGGTCGGCTTTGGTAGCCGTAAGAACGCGATAAGGTCGCGAGGGACGTATTAAGTGAGGCAGCGCAGAACGCCATAAACCAGGACGCTGGTGTGACGGGTAGGCGAAAAACAGCATTCTTACCAAAACAGTCATTGGCGTCCTTACTACGACAATCAGAAATTTCCAGAAACACAGTCTTAGGTCGCCGTAAGGACGCAAGTCCGGTGTGACGGGGCTATTACTTATATCGTTCCCACGACCTAATTTCTCGTTCCGACGAGAAGTTTATATAATTTTCCATAGTTTTGAACAAAGCGCCGAAACGTCAATAAAAGAAGTATAATCAGAGGACAAAATAAAGAGTGCTAAACGTCAGTATGTCCAGATGGGCAAATGAGAAGGGCACAATACGTACAACCCAATCAATTATAACTAGAATGACAAATACAAGATTCAGAACTTTAGATGTATTTTGATTGATCGTACTGGTTGTACAACGATCAATGCAATTGTAACTTTAAAAATCTAGAACAGGCACATTTGTGTTTGCAACAAATACGAGTAAACGTGTGGATATCTGCGTAAACGGAGTTGCTATAGTTTCAATAAAGTAATCACTATTTGATTTATGTTAGTCTCTACTATTTAATCATTGGTTATATGAACGTGTTTGTTCAAAATTGACTTGAGCATTACACCAGTTGAATTGTTCTTCTAATCTACGCGAGATAAGAACACATTATGTAATATTGATAACCAAAGTACTGTGTATGGTAAAGGTAAAATTAAAAAAACCCGTGTATACCTTATATGCTCTGGATAACATTATCAAGCAAACATCCACATTTTAAATGTTAATATTATGGTGCCTTTCAGTTTCCCGCAGACCTTATCCATCATTGCATCGAGCTTTGCAACAAGAATGTCTGCGAGGAGGGGTTCGCCTTCCTCTAGGGGTTCTTCCGGCGTACTATCATCATCGCGTGTAGCCCGGAAGATATGGGTCAGATCTGCAAAAGCAACGGTAGATATATTTGAGTGCATGACGTCACACGCACCACGATGAACTCCAACATCATCCTCGATTTCCCTGCATTGATTACATATAAGCCTCGCTTTGTGAAAAAGGGGTTTAATGCATGTTAGTTATTGATCGGGATATAACGATTTTTGTCCTCTGCAAGATACACACTTATTGTGCTATAATGTTATAAGACGAAAATGAAAGGTGGTTCGGGTATGTGCTTGACAATTCCAACCACAGTTGTATGATTGTTTCACATTAATTTAAAGGACTGTGCTTGAGATAGCAACATTATCACAAAAGTTGTAAAAAACGTGACCTTTAACATAATTATTAACAAATAGTATACATTTTGTTTAGGTAAATCATTTATCAAGTGCGATTTCTGTTATTCCTATAACCCATATGAAATTCGTACAAACTATAAAGGCATGTTATATATAGACAATATAACCACGCCTTCTTTAAACAGTGGCCTTGATATGAAGTCTGAAGTCTTCTGATAAACCGGATGATGGAGCGATCATTGAACCAATCTATTCCCATTTTTTTATGGGAATCTAATGAAAACAAAGAACAAAATGAACGTTGCAAAACTACCCATAAACAACGTCAAAAGAAGTGCCGAAACGGAGAATAGCATTTTACAATGTATTTCATATTACAAGGACACAAACATTAATACAATCATGGTCGAATTCAAATAATTTCCACATTTTCGATGTAAAAGAAGAAGGTCGCCAAGACGAGAACACGCAAAAACGACAAACAACACGCCATAACGTCACAATTTCGCCAATACGACGATTATAACATGCGTCGCTTTTGTGTCATTCTGGTTGTATATTTGTCGTTTCTGTAAAACCGCCAACACGCCAAGGCAAAAAACGACAAATACACGCCAGAACGACACAAACAGATGGAACAATACGACAGTTATGACTTTTTTGCATTTTTTGTTATTTTTATTGGTTTATTGTCGTTCCTGTCTGTTGTCGTGTAAGCAACATTTGCACTAGCTAACCAGCCATCCCAAACTGAGCCTTTCAAATGGACAAAATGGTCGCCAATGCGACAATTATTACATTTTTTGCGCTTTTTTGACATTATGGTTGGTATATTGGTCATTCGGGTGTGTTATCTTTTTGGCGGCCTTAAAACCCGCTATCACGCCAACCCGACAAAACGAAAATTATACCCGCCAGAAGGATAACAAGAGCGCCCATTTGAAAAACTATATGACATATGGTGCCCTCTTAGTCGTTCAGGCGTATTGTCATGTTGGCGACGTTCAAATCCGCCAGCACCTCATAACCTTATGGCAGTAATCAGTGACCACTAAACTAAATGTCTTGGTGCGTTTTGACAAAAAACGCTGTAACTCTTCTAAGGATGTTATTTAAACATGCTTGTATGTACCACCTATAACTTCAACACCTTGTGACATGTTTAAACACAGATCATGTTTTGAAGGTTTAATAATTTACTTATTGAAAAATAACGTCTCAAATGTGCAGAGACTCTAACGCCCAAACAGAATAGTAACACGTCTTAATGAGAAACCTGATTTGAGGATGAAAGAGAGGTTATGTATTATTCCAATGTGATAACATTTTTGTGTTAACTTTTGATCTATCATTCCAAACAAATTTGAAAAATATGTCATTTAACTCAGTCAATAGTGTGTATGATGGAGTTGAAAGCGAAACAAATCGATGATGTATTGGCAGAGCTATTAGTGTTATCTTTGGTTACCATTGTATGACTGTTTTACATTTTGATAATTTATCCGTAAATTGAGTGCCAACATCTTTTTAAGATCGATATGGAATGTTAGGCCAATCATATAAACGGATTGCTGGTTCCCTTGTAGCGTTCATAGTGTTTAAATGCTTTAAGAACTGAATTTGTGCTGTCCTATCCAAACTAATTAATTTGGTTTTATCAAAGTTTACTTTTAATTCTGACAACGTTATAAAATATGACAATACATCAAGCTTTCCCTTGAGATATTCGGCGGAGCAATCCAGCAGTGTAGAAGTACCGCTAACAAATTATGACAACTTCAATTCATTATTACCTATTTGAATTCGTTTTATTTTAAGGTAAGACCAAACTTTAATTAATAATAATTCAGCACAGAGTATAAATACATAACAACTGAAGGGATCACTTTGCCGGAATCCACGTTATATATGAAAAAACTCTGAACTGATACCACACAGTGTCACACCTGAAGTTCTATCCTTATACAAACCATTAAAACATGTTTAAATATCTGGACCAACATTGAGCCGATAGTGTTTTGTAATGAATGACTACCTCGAACAATCGAATGCCATTTAAAACTCGATTATCAGAAGGAGACCTCGAATGTCATTTTGATCAGCAAAGTTTAATATGTCCTTAATAAGTCTCGTGTTTCCCCTACAAATGTGCTCACATAAATCCAGTTTGATTGATATGTATTTATGTATCACGTTTTTTTTTTTACCTTGTTGCAATACAACCAAAACCAGTTTTGTAAAAACAGTATTGAGAAGTGTGATTTGGCGCTAATTTCTTTAAAATGTCCTAGGCTTATCAACCTTTGGTATGAATGTCATTATTCTCTGAGTATAAGTAACCGACAACTTACCACACACATACAAGTGCGTTATATCTGGCAAAACATATATTACGAAACCGCACTTATTATTTGTCATGTTTTCCAAAACGGACAGTACCTCTCTAACTGCGATTGCCGCTTCCAATGTTTTAGATAAAATATCGTGCGTCGCTTTGAGTATCGCGAACTTGTTGACAGTATAAAACGATTGATAATAAAATATCGAATATTCATATTAGCTTTGATATTTTATTATCAATCGTTTTATACTGTCAACAAGTTCGTATCTATGATGTCAAGTCCTAACTCTAGAAATTAAGAAATATTTCCAAATTTATTTACAATGCTATGTTAAAAAGAAATGATTACCTTGCTAGCTAGCTACTCTGTTGTTTCTTGTTAACGTTGAAAACCAACTATGTATCATGTATTCACGTATTCATTTAATTATCCATTTATGTGAAATGCTTTTTGTTTAGTATTTCATTTGTGTGGTCATCTTTATGTATATTTGTTTACTATGTGGCCAAAGGCATGAATTTGCTGATTTTGCCAATAAACTGAAACTGAAACTGAAAACTGATATTTTATTAGTTGTATGTGTTGTTGCATGTATTGTTCTTTATTATATATGCAATTGCTTACTTGCCTTAAAAAGATGTCTTTATGTTATCTAGTATTTATATGATATTGTTGTGAAATAACAGCATGTAAGATCCTTATTTATTTCGATTTGCATTTTAATTTCACGGTGTGTTGTATGGGATCTTTTGTTAGCAATATTAAATTGGATTACGAAAGATATAAAACAATATCACTATTAAAGAAATAGTTTAGTACTGATTAGGTTTTTAGGTTTATGTAAGTGTACTAGAGAGTCTTTATATGAATGTCGCACTTTCGATTGATTGCATTCGATATTTTGTGCGAAATCTCTGTATATTGTGCACGAGAGGAGGAAGTGATATTCGAATTCTATAGTGTTCAAAACACATAATTGACGCGCTTCTCTCTAACATTGTATATGTCTAAATTGCGAGTGCATAGTGTTAACGTTGAGAATGTTTGCCTTTGAGTGGTGTTTATTTCATAATCTCAATATGTTCCATACATAAACATAAGATACTGCTACAGCTGAGTATTAATTTATCGCACCAACTGTGTTTACAGTGCTCCTTCAATCTCTGGTATAGTTTGCTTATGTATTGTTAAACCGTTCATGAAAATAATATACAAATAACTACGTCCTTTTCATGTTTATTTTGCCCATCATAAAGAAAGGTTAGTACTATCATTTCTAATAGATGAATATATGTATTGGCTAGTTGTTCGCATAACACACGCAAAGGAAATCGTTCTAATTCTCCAAAGACATCGTCAGAACAAATGTTTACTCAAATACTATATGCATCTTGATTAGCAGTTGGAGATAAGGTTAGCAAAAATTCGTAATCATGAACAATTAAAGAGCCATTTTATTGGTTGTTGTGCACCAATCTGCAGGGAAATTCAGCCAACTAGACCACTGGTTTAACAATCAGTAACAATGTAATGTTCGCTTTGTAATAATAACCGCTATGTGTTCGCCTTTGTAACATTAACCGTTATCGTTTCAAATGAGCGTTGCTCCCATTATTTATTTGAAGAATGTCCGAACTTGAAATGGCATTTCATTGGTTATTGCTTGGCTCAACAATATATATGTACACGAACTTTTTGCCGGCACATTGCCCTCCGTTTTAAATGTTGGTACAATTGAATATATACCGTTGGTTCTGAGGATACCCAAGACAGCAGCATTGGACATATGTGGTTGTACATCTTATATAGTCTTTAACAATTTATCATACGGTTTGTAAACTTGTTTTATATTATAAAACATCGATAGTTCAGATCCTTACAGAATACAGGTAATTGTAATAAAAATGGAATCAAA
The DNA here is from genome assembly GCA_007657795.1 of Dreissena rostriformis. NCBI lineage: Eukaryota > Metazoa > Mollusca > Bivalvia > Myida > Dreissenidae > Dreissena > Dreissena rostriformis. Next base: position 8,574 of record VMBQ01009361.1, read on the forward strand.
ATGACTTTCACTTTAAAACTTACTTGCTTTTAATATTTGTACATTGAGTGACTTGTTTGCTCTTGATAAAAATATTACCAGTGGGCTGCAGTTTAATTCCTCTCAACAAATTCTTCATTAATAGTGCAACTTAACGTACACTAACGTTTTTCTTCTCAGACGAATGCACACTTAAGTATTTTTTTTACATTTAACTGTTATCGACGATTACATGAGTATGGACAAACTTTCTGGATTTGTCTTTAATAAAGCAATTTGAAAAACAAATAACTACTATGTCGTATAGGACCATTTTATTTCCGAAATATTGTCTGTATGTTTGTAAAACGACGTAAAATAAGAACGTTCCATAGTGGAGATTGATCCCATAATCTCTCGGTCGCTAGGCGGACACCTTATCCAAATTAAACTCATTTGGTCATATTTTATAATTTATACAATGCTTTTAAATATTGATACTCCGTATCAAACGCAATAGACGGTTCATAAACCGATAACATACAGAAAACGTGTATTCAATTCTGAAATAAATAAATTCATTAGGTAACTTAATATATTTCAGAAATTGTTATTATGTTGTTGTTGTCGATTAAGCTAGAGATCTATTAACCACTTGTAACGACATCATAACAACATGTGCTCGTTGAAAAATAAAACGATCCTTCATTTGATTTACCTTTATTAATCAAGACGTAAAACGAAGTGTTCCCTTCTTAACAGTGTATCATATTGTCATCTTACAGCAGTTAAACATTGCAAAGTAATGATCCTGTCCAGGCGTCTGCATTCTTTAGTTAAGTGCATCAATATTATAAGGACGTATCACATTTCCTTTAATTGACGATTAACATGCTTTATCATGAAACCAATACTAAATTACTCATAAATACCACGGTATATAAGTTCCTCCATATTTATTGATTTAATACGAAAGTTTAGTTTAGTCTTCATGGCTTGTAAGGTGATTTCACATTTTTTTATTGCATCAATAATAAAATCTAACACATTGAATTTTCCCTTTGATATTATTTATAAATCTTCTAATTACTTAACGAAATGCAAGTATTTGTGGACTGTCTTACAATTGTTAAAATTAACGATGACGACCGCTTTGTGTCTTCGAATACTAGTTTGGCAAAAACGTTGATTATCTTAATACACGGTTATAATTATACTTTTTAGATAAAAAAACTCATAAGATCACCGACGCACTTGTATTTGCCTCTAAGCCAACTTTCAACATTGTGCAGTTAAAGCCACACACCTTGAAATGAAGTACATGTTAATCAATACATATAGATGCAATTTGAAAGTGTGAAAAATATTCATTAAATCTATAGCCTAGTTAGCAAGCAATTTATTATTTTTCAACCGGGAATAACCACTTTTAAAACCGAAAGAAGGATTTCAATATTATACGTCCATTTCGACCAACGCGATTTTTTTTTTAAAGTTTTAAAGCGCAAAAAAAGACGGATTTCTACCTTGTTGCCAACAGATATATTCTTATTGGCATAGATAAAATTAAATCTATAACCTAGTCAGCATGTAATTTATTATTTTTCAAACGGTACAGCTTTTAAAAACGAAAGTAGGATTTCTAGACAAATACGTCCATTTCGACAAACGCGATTATTTTTAAGTTTTAAAGCGCAAAAAAGACGGATTTCTACCTTGTAACCACCAGATATATTCTAATTGGCATAGATAAAATATGTTTCTTCTTTATACTTTAATTTACTATGCAAGGTGTGTGGCTTTAACACCCTGCTACTTGCTATTTTTTTTTAAATTGTATAAATAAAATAATGTCTAATGCCTTTGATAATTGTACTGAATATATTCGAAATGCATGGAAAAATTAGCCTTATCCACTATATTTACCGGAACTACCGGAACTAGTTATATTCACCTCAATTAGTATGCAGACTTTGCACTATACATTTCTTAATAAAGGTACAGTATTTGCCCTTATCGTGTAGTTTTTTCATTATATTTTTTTTTTTTATTAAAGGGTCTCTTACTCCCTTTGTAAACATACATATTATATTAACATACATATAAGATAAACATACATATTGGATAACCTTACATATTAGATAAACATTACTATTAGATACATAAAAATATGAGATAAATAAACATATTAAATAACCATACGTATAAGATAAACATTCATATTAAAAAATAGATACACAAACATATTGGTAAACGTACATATAAGATAAAAATACATATCAGATAAACATACATATCAGATAAACATACATATCAGATAAACATACATATCAGATAAACAAACATATCAGATAAACATACATTTCAGATAAACATACATATTAAAAAACTGTTGACATAATTGAATTAATCAATTAAAAAGATTATTAAACCATCCAACCAACAAATAAATTTAGGGAATAAACGGGAATTACCATGGATGGCTACCGTCTGCAGACTCTGCCAGTTTGTAGAAGCACACTTGTCTAAACTGTCTCAATCGTGCACTGATTGTCTTCAATCCATTTATTATTAGTATTCACTTTATTTTACTGACGTGCAATATATTAATAGAAAATCTTCAGCAAATTGGGGAAATTAAGATGTGTACTTTACTACAATCTTCTTTACTGAAACAAGACCCTGAGCTTTTGGTACGTGACAATAATTAGTTTCCGGCGTGCTTTAACAAGAACATTTTTTCCCTTTTTGTTAATATCTATGTCTGAACTAAAACATACTATACAGAACGAATTAACTCATATTTGAATGGATAACCAAAAGGAATTAAATATTGTATAAGTGTGTACTGTTTTGTTTAATTTATGGCCATCATGTAGCAATTGTTGTTGTTGTTTATTTATTATGTTTATTATGTTTGCACTATCTCGTGTTGTGATTTATGTTCTTTGATAACTTGAACAACCCTTAACCTCTGTTGTGTAATCACTACTATATATACTATGAAATGTGATAAATGTGTCAGTTATGGTCCATGATTTGAGTGTTTTTATTACACTTAAAATCGTATTATGCTGTAGACATTCAACACGTAGATACTGTAACGTCAGGATTGTATCCGAATTTCTCATTTCTTTGATTCATCGATACGGCCTAGTTGCAGGACGTGGCATCATTTAATCAAAAGTTCTTTGCTATTAGTATGCAATAACATGCAATCATTACACATCACGGTCTATGGTGTCATAGTTATTTCTCGCTCTATACCAAATAAAGACTGCCTAGTAATATACAGGAAATGCATCAATAGGACACCGCATTCCACCTCAAAACAACAATCCACCTAATCCAAAGATATTGAATAAAGTTCAAAACAACAGAATCTCTCTGAACGAAATCAACGTGCACGTTTTTTTTTTTCACTCAAACAACGGTTGACCCAGCATCCAAATGACGAACGTCTATCAAGAAAAAATAAAGAAAAAAATACGTGCGGTGCATATTTATGGAACCATGCCTTCAGACCGCCTTAACCATGAACATGAAACGATCCAAATTTGCCCATCATTTAAGAGTACTTAAATACAACTAGTCATGTTTCATCTGCCAAACAAAGTTAAATTAACGAGCAATATTTAGATCCATATCCAGTGTGACATGTTATTAAATCGACCCGATTTATATCACATAAATCCGTTTATCCGTTAATTATTAGAAAGCACAAATAGCCGCAACTAATGCAAAACGAAACAAGCACACGCGTACCATATATTGCTTAGTATTAGCATTACAAACGGAGCATAATACAGTTTAATTAATTCAACCGAACACGAATGAAGCAAATTGCATATCTTGTTTGAGTATAAATATTACATATGTATACTAGTCTATTTATTTATCAAAATGAAACTTAGTATTATTCCCGAATATATACATGTCAGTATATGTTTTATTACTGTAAAACACGCGTTATGTGGTATCTATAGCGCTAAATCAGCATACATATATAAGTATACTTATATAGATATTTCTATTCGTAAGCTATACCGCCTATGACTGTGTGTTAAGAGCCTCCCAAATCTATATCTTGACGAAAGTTGACTGCTGCACGTTTTTAACGTTTACAGTTAAACTTTATTCTACGAATAATGTGTGCAAGTTAGTGAATTTGTAACAATAATTACATTCGTGTTAACGTGTGGGCAAGCGAACTTCAAACTACTATCCGCCTAATCAAAGACATAACCGTGTGCAAAACTGCACAATAACTCCTTACGCATGACAAAACAAACGTAAATGTTTGCTACCCGATACACGCACTCCGGCTGAACTACGTTACAATGAGAGGTGCGTCTGAACGACAACGCGATACGGCGTCATAACTACAACGGTTACAGCGTCTTGACAGTTATAGACATACACACGCGTTTACACAGGTACATTCTTTGTTTAAACTTACACGTAAAACGGGATATGGCATATATTTGCATTTATTAATGTTTCTTTACTCGCTACCTAAGCAATCGAGACATTTTCTAGCGTGAAATCATGATAAAAGAAAAAGGTTCAAGCTCAAAACATAGAAAATCCAATTAATTTGTTGTTTCTGGCTTGCAGTTTCTGTCAAGATGATTATTTTCAATTATTTGTGTCGATTTCACTCTTTTACAAACATGTGATGCCCATGTGTATACACATGTACTATTATTGGTGATTTCTATCCGATTTTGCAAAATAGTTGTAGCATGTCAAATCCGTGTACATGTTACGGTATCTTCTCTTACGACTTAGACATGTTACGGTGTCTTCTATACAGCATAACAGCGCCTGCAGGAAGTCAAATATACAACCATGAAAATTTCGTTCCACGATAGTAGCATTTAAGAAGTGAGTATGGAGGTCGTCGTTGATTGCAACAACAACGAAGTGCCCAATAAACCTGGACCGTGATCATCGACGCCTATTGCCACAAAACAGAAGGTAGATCTGTTCTCATGACGACGACGAATGAACTGTAAATTGATATTGAACTGAAGTCTGTGTGACAGTGAATAATGTGATAAGTTTCTTCATGTACTTGTATGTTTAAAATCTGATTGTATTGTGCTAAATGTATGTATTACAAATTACGTAAATGTTTATAAAATGCAAATATTAAATTAAATTTAAAATATATTGTTATGTGACTGACTGATATTATTGAAATGTTTCTTCACTGTGATATATTGCATGTTGTAAATTATGTAAATGTATATATGTATAAAAATTTAATAAAAAAAAAACATGACTGATATAATTGAATTGTTTCTTCACTGTTATATATTGCATGTTGTAAATTATGTAAATGTATATATGTATGAATAAAAATTAAATAAAAGAATAAAAAATATCATGAGTTTATTTTCTTTCATGCACAATTTAAAAAAAAGTGCATTCCTTCAATTGAGTTAATTGAGTAAATCATTAACATAATAACTCAGTTACTAATTACCTCAATTACTGTAAAGAATTTAACAGGAATGTAGAAAATGTTTCACACATCTGACGTGAGGAATTTAAAAACATATTAAGTTCATTGATAAGCAGGACTTCATTTGGGTAATACTTATTTGTCTTTCTTTAAGGCACTTTTTTTAATCAATCAGTAATACAATTTTTAAAGATTTGGTACATTTATTATTAGATAAAATAATAATAAAAATATTTAATTAAAGACTGAATTAATCTTAGAATCGCAAATTCATTAAGATTTGTTTATGTTTTTTTTTTTTAATAAATCAGTACTGCAATATTTTACAAGACTTTGAACATTTGTTAATAGCATTTAATTAAATTGAAGATCTTCTAGTAATTCAGTCTTTAAATTAATATTTATTATTACTATTTTTTTAAATAAATGCACTTATCTTTAAAAAAAATAGTATTGATTTATTTAAATCGTAAATTTACTTTCAATAAAGTTACATTTTAAATCTACATATTTTGGTTTAGTACCTTAAATTATTCTCTTTAAAAAGTTAAGTGGTAGCTCATTCATGCCCCTAAATTCTTTAATGTAGGCATTACGTTTATTTATCAATTACAAATTATTCACCAGTTTGCAAATATATACCCATGATGTAAGCTAATAAAAGGCGTCATTAACACCTAATTGTAGGTATACCTTTATAAAGATCCATTTTACCGAAAAAAACATTTACTATATAAATACAATTTACCGAACTTGTTATTTACCGAAACCTCTAGTACCCGTCGATACTATACCGTAACCTTAAACTTGTTGTAGTAAATGCACTGTAACACTCTCTGTAAGACGCCGTAACAGTTTAATTCATCAAAATTATCTCGTTACACTTACATGCAGTTAATTTTGAGACAGATCTTGATAAGAATTATTCAATATTCTTTCTTGCTTACGTTTGTTTGCATTTTCTCCTGTTTAATGTCAGACTTTGAATTATATTCCAATGATTTTATGAGTTGTCTATACAGGTCTGTAAAACTTCCATTTTATCGATAACATAGGAATAAATTACATGGCAAGCTATGAAAGAGGAACACAATATCCGCATTTAGATAAACCTTGGCTTACACATACACAAACTGTTCAAAATTACCGTTATTTACCATTTATTTTAACAACGTCCCATATGGTCAACACACTGTGGAAAGACGCCGTTACCGTTGTAGTTACGACGCCGTATCGCGTTGTCGTACAGGCGCACCTCTCATTGTAACGTAGTTCAGCGGGAGAGTAAACAACGCATTCAACCACAGTGTAATTGTATTCATACTTTGACAATTGATTACAAACAGACTTTATTTGGAAGCATATTTACTTCCGCCGAAGACTAGATCAGCAGCGACAGGGCTTAACACTGCATGCGAATATGGTAAGAGTTAATAAATACGTATTTGTCTATGTAATTTGTAGTATTGTGGTATTTATTTGAATATATTGTTACAATGGTATACATTTTTCTCACGCTATACAGGTTTTCTTTAATGTGTATGTTATGTTCTTTTATGTTATTACTAGTTAAAACCGAAAGTGTGTCATTCAGGAAAATATTTAAAAGTAGTCGTATCTGTTATACTAAGAACTCTTAAAGGAGTAAACACTAAATATTAATGTTAAGTACCATTTGTCCAATTTCGATGAGCAAACTATTACTTGCAGATTATATCAAACAACGTCAAATGTGCTATGACCGTGTAAGAGTAACGTAAAACGAAAGAACGGTACAAAATACCCAGCTTACTTATTTATTTTGTACCTTTTCGTTGGATTCCAACAAGGTTGCAAACTAACACACAATTGGAATGATAAACCATATTTGAGATTATTACATATAAATGCGCATGATCTACAANTCCTCTGCAATTTAGTATTATAATTTAATAATATGAACACAGTCGTGCGATTGTAATTTTATTCGATTATTGCTATGTATATAATTTGTGAAAAAGAAGTGTATGTGGCATATGTTTCCGTAACTTGACTCATTCGGTAGTTGTTATTAACGTCTACGTTTTGAGCATATTGATCTTACGTATATAGCGTAGTTCGGGTCAAACTACCCAGCTTTTAAACTATATTTATTTGGTACCATTTCGTTGGATACAAACAAGGTTGGAAACTAACAAACAATTGGAATGATATACCATATTTGAGAGTATTACATATAAATGTAAATGATCTGCAAAGACAGAAATAAACAGGTATTGACTTATCTTACTGTAATTCAATTATTCTAGTCTTTTCTGCATTTAGGTGGGTGGCATTACCCTCTAAAATATTGCATTAAAGGTCTGGACACATACAATGAGGTTTTGACTGCCAAACGTATATAACGAAGCAACGTATGTTCGATATCCAAGTTGTTTTTCATGCGTGTACATCCTTGTTAATTTGCATCGTTTATTTGCGGTTATATTTGATACGATTTATTATAATTTTCCCGTCAAATGTCATGGCTATGCTTGTGCTTATACATGCCGAAAGCTGCTACGTTGTAATATACATATATCATATCTTTCCATTTTAAATTGTAAGATATCTTAGCCTGATATTTAAGGTTTTAATTGTGAATATAGCATGATAACTGTATAGTATTGAGAACATTAATGGCTCAGTTAAATCAGACCAATTGCACACAAAAAAACAATTATGTCACAAACAGGGCCTCATCTGTACGCTTTAGCTTAACGAAATATGATCTACATACTGTATGGCTTTATCTGAATGCTGTTAAGATCGAATAATGCGTTCACATTTAAAGTCTCAACTTGGCGATGTATAAAAATTTTGAGATTTCGCCTTATTTAACCAGAGTTTCTAAAAAAAAAAAAAAACTCGAAAAATGAGCCGTTATAAATCATAATATGAGCCTAACTACTCTGGTCCGTCAAAATGTCTGTAAGTTACATTTTGCTTGTTACCCGATTGCTGGCGATGATTGCGGGAGATATCGGATGTGTCCGTGTCAGAGCGTTAGTAAACCTTTTATGTCATTTGTGTATGAATAAATAGAGTTTAATGAGCTCGCTAATTATTTTGCTCTTATCACATTTTAAATGCTCAATTCTCTGCAATTAAGTGTCTGAATTAAATAATATGAATAACGTCGTGCGATAGTTAAGGTTTTCGATTATTGCTATTTATGTAATTTGTGAATAAGAGTGTATGTGGGAGATGTTTTCGTAACTTGACGCATCCGGCAATTGATATTAACGTCTGTCGGACCGTATTTGGTACAAAAACGAATATGGTACATTTGTACCATATTCGGCCGAATATNATCCATGTCGATATCATTACTGTTTGAGACATTTTTCTTTTTATATTTGTTTATATATCGCCAAAACTGTTTTGAATTATTTTTGCTTAGTTAAGATAAAGTATGCTTTTCTTTATTTAAAAATGTACGTTTTTTCTCCCTTTTAACGCGGCAATATTTATTTCTGGAATCTAAAAATCTAATCTTGTTCGCGTCACAAGGATAACGTTTATAAAAAAAAATACATGCATAAAACTCGTTTTTGTTCAGTCTACAATCCTCCTTAAACCACAATGATTTCTTCACACGTTTAATTTTACCCGGTTTACTGCCTGTGTGTACAGTTTTACCGTTAAGCTGAAAAGAGATATCAAAGATTGTATTCGATAAAGCGTCTATACAGTTATCAATAGTGTCACGGTCCGATAACAATTTATTTTTTATTTCGTCGAAAACTAATCTTTTATCTTCCAAAGTATGATGTAAGAAATCTACATTATTTTGTTTCCAATCTATTTTTTAAAGCTATTTCCTTGATTTGTTGATATACGTTTATCACAAAGTAAAGTGTATTCAACCGGGCAGTGATCCGAAAATTCGTTTAAATCAAGTACATTCATAGTGCTTATACGCGAGTTCATATTGTAATTTACGATTACATAGTCAACTGGGCTTGCATCGACAGTGTTTATACAAAAATTATAACATGTATTGAGCCCTGGTTCTAAACACCCATTAATAAAAAAACACTAATATAATATAGCATGACAACTGTATAGTATTGTTTACATTAATTGATCAGGTAAATAAGACCAATTACAAAAAATACAAGTATGTCACAAACAGGGCCTCATCGGTACGCTTCGTGTTAATGAAACATCGTCTAAATACTGCTTGGCTTCATCCGAATAATTTGTACCCATTTATAAGTCTCAACTCGGCGAGGTATGCATTAACATTTTGAGGTTTCGCCTTATTTAACCAGAGTATCTAAAATAAAAAAAAAATCGAAAACAATAAGCCGGTAAAAATCATAATACGAGCCTTACTACTCTGGCCCGTCAAAATGTCTGTTAGTTAGATTTTGATGGTTACCCGATTGCTGATGATGCATGCCGGAGTAATCGGATGTGTCCGTGTGTGCGCGTTGGAAAACCGTATATGCCGTTTATATATGCATAATTTGACTTTAATGTACTCGGTCATTATTGTGCTGTGCTCACGTAGATGTTTACCATATGAACATTGTATTTAAAAACGAACTTTTTAGCGGCTTTTGGCATGGGCATATTGCAATGAAATACTGCACATGTAGCATCGTATCTACTTAATACGTGTTACTAATATCAGACACATTCACGTATCAGCAAAGTTATCAAGACATTGCTACCATTGAAGCATGTAATCTAAGTAGGATGTACATAAACGAATCGTTTTAAACACGAACTGCAGACGCCTGCTCCTGTATGACAATTAAGTGTACCCATGGGGCACCACACACTGAGCGTGTAAGGCAGCAGCAACAGCAGCAACAGTAGCATAGAAGCAACAGCCGCAACATCCGAAACAGCGTGAAACACGGGATGACATCATGGTACGAAGTTATAAATTAGTGTTTTCCCCTTCATTGGATTTATTGTATTTATCTTTAAAACAAAATGTAAAAATGGTATACATTTGTGCATATCTATACGGGTTTTCTTTAATGTGTATGCTAATTTCTTGTATGATGTGCTGTTATTAATATGTGAAATATAAAGTATGTCAATCAGGTTAATATGTACAACCAGGTGTATCTTTGTCGCTAAGAACTCCTTACCAATTGATTTTCATTTAAAATTTGTCCTTTAAATCTAATTTTAATGCTGTCATTTCGTTGGATTCAAACAAAGTTAAATACGAACATATCGAAATGATCAATCACATTGAAGGTCGAGATTAATTTATATTTAACGAAGCAGATAAATATATGTGATCTAAAAGGACATACAAATTCAAGTATGGGCATGTCCTTTTGTATTCTTGTCTTTGCTTTATGTAACAACATTGTACATAGCCAAAAAATGAGTGTATTGTATCTTTTCCGTATCATATCAACCACAAGTGTTTTCGGACGAAAAAATAAAATGGTAATGTCTCAGAAGCATTCTGTCTCCATACCATGTTTCATGAATCTAACGTTAGTACTGTTTAAGTTATCGCAGGATCCATAATCGGACAGATGGACTTATTGTAAAATGAACAGACGGACAAAAGGACGGAAAGGAGTTGAACCTATAATATGTTACCGTTACACCGTCATGGGACTAATACACACACAATTTATATAACGTGTTCATGTTACAGGCCACTAGAAATAGTATGTTGATGGCAGCCATCGATTTCGGAACGACCTACTCCGGATTTGCATTCTCATTCAAACATGAATTCGATACTGATCAAACCAAAATATCTACTATGAAATGGTCTGGAAGCAAACTTATTTCTCTAAAAGGTTACATAATATTAGAACAGTTTTCTCTAGTTAACTTCTATTTCTCAGTATATTAATATATCGTTATATTTTCATACATTATGCAGTAACCTAACACTTGTGATAATTAAGCAATTCTTGATTCGTTTCCGAACAATGCTTTGTGTACAGTGTTAATAGTGCTATGTCTCATTCTCATTAACTGGAAAACTACATAAGTTTGGCTATGAAAGACAAACTATTTTTAAAAAACAAATACTTACCCTTCAAACAATGATTGAGCATTCAATGTGAGAATATAGATATAGCTTACAATTTCGCCGCACGTTAGGTATCATGCTTTATTAATACGTTGTTCGTTGCTACATTCGTAAACCCCTTAACAGTAACATGTAGAACTTTGAAACAAAAAAAATCACTAAATGTTTGTTAAATCAATTGCAGGTCCGACATGCGTGTTAATAAAACCAGATGGCAAAACCTTGGACAGGTTCGGATTTGAGGCAGAGACAAAATACAGCGAACTCAGTGAGAATGGGGAACACAAAAAGTGGTTCTACTTTCAAAGATTCAAAATGATGCTTTGGAACAAGGTAAGATATCAATACGTTCGCCATTTTGGTTTTAAATATACGTCGTAATTTAATATCACGTTTGATGTTCATACCACAACAATACATTCTAACATTTTACAATGGCCACTATATTCGATCATGTAACAGTTTACCACATATACATAACTTGATAATTCATAATATTGTGTAAATGATTTATTATTTATCTTTGTTCAGCAAATGTATTCCCTTATCATATAGTGTGTTGCATTCTTGTTTGGATCATTAAACAGTGCAAATCGTGTTCGCATAGATTGTAGTCGAATTATTGAAACAAAAAAAAAACGAAATAAGTGCTGCTTTCTGTATTAATGCTGCATTTGCTGGACCAGTACTGCCAATACCATGTAGTTCATTATTGTCTACCATGGTCCTAGTCGCAGTTCTATTTAAAAACCTGATAAGTTCTAGTTTAAACTGTATTTCAAGCAAATGAGTCATGTAAGCATGTAAACATTATTTGAAATATATAGATACAATATTGAATTTGCTTTGGATTGGAAAACATGGTCGATGTGACACTAATATTAATTCTTATCCGTTTGTGTGGAGTTGCGATTGTAAACAATGTGGCAAGAAGTCGAACTGTAAGTGTTTAGTTTACATGTGAAAAGGGTAGGAGAAGACACTATTTAAGAGAAATATAAAAAAAGGAAAAAACGAAACAAAACAAAACAAAAATATGTTATATGTTACTAGTTCTGATGAGTTTCGCAAAATGTCCTGGTACACGGTTTGTTGTAGAGCAGAAGCGAGCCGCTTACACGTATGTCGCAAAACGTTTCGTTGATATGATATATCGCTGTACAGCGCGGAACAAAATTTCATTTTCTGCACAAGAGAATCGGTCGAAGCCATTTTACAGATTATTTGTAGTAATAGGGCACGTTATGTCGGCAAAACAGTGGGATCTAAGGTTTGTAATATGTGGATATCTGAAAATAAAGTGTTCAGTTGTTTCTGGAGACCTACAGAATCACAGCGGGAGATTACTAGAGACCTTCTGTATAGGTCGTAGTTCAATCCGCTACAATCAAGTCCTGTGTGTAGGATTTGTCAAGTTGTCATTTTTTAAATGATTGTACGTCAGGTGAATTTTGTATTGTTATGGGCAGTTGATAACACTCACGTATTGTTTTGGGTATACTAAGATGAACTATATGTTATGAATGGTGTGACATTCCATGTGTCATTTTATAAAATAAAAGTAAGCGATGCTGTTTCCTTCTTTCCGAGATTGTATCCCATTTAAGGTCGTTCAGTAGCTTTTGGATGCTGCAATTTTGTTTTTCCTTTACATATACGTACATCTTCAACTTGAACTGATTCGAGTTCTTGCTTTAGATATTCGCTACAATTATCCCAGACAACCTAAGAGTATTCAAGAGTAGGGCGAATAAATGAAAAATACATTTTGTCGAGACAGGAGCGATTAAGGAAGAATTTAAGGGGTGTTGCGGCAGTTTATTTAACCGAGAATATATTTATGGCANATTTTGAGGTTTCGCCTTATTTAACCAGAGTATCTAAAATAAAAAAATAAATCGAAAACAATAAGCCAGTATATATCATAATACGAGCCTTACTACTCTGGCCCGTCAAAATGTCTGTTAGTTAGATTTTGATGGTTACCCGATCGCTGATGATGCATGCCAGAGTAATCGGATGTGTCCGTGTGTGCGCGTTGGAAAACCGTATATGCCATTTATATATGCATAATTTGACATTAATGTACTCGGTCATTATTGTGCTGTGCTCACGTTTTGAATGCTCAATCCTCTGCAGTTTAGAATAAGAATTAAATAATCTGAACATAGTCGTGCGATTGTAATGTTATTCGATTATTGCTATGTATATAATGTATGAAAAAGAAGTGTATGTTGCATATGTTTCCGTAACTTGACTCATTTGGTAGTTGTTATTAACGTCTTCGTTTTGAGCATATTGATCTTAATTATATAGCGTAATTTGGGTCAAACTACCCAGTTTATAAACTATATTTATTTTGTACCATTTCGTTGGATACAAACAAGGTTGGAAACTAATACACAATTGGAATGATAAACCATATTTGAGTTTATAAAATATAAATGTGAATGATCTACAAAGACGGAAATAAACAGGTCTTCACTTATCTTATTGTTATTCAAGAATTCTAGTCTTTTCTGTATTTAGGTGGATGGAATTTCCCTCTTAAATATTGCATTAAAGGTCTCGACTTATACAATGAGGTTAATTCTAAACATTTAAAAAGGGGACGATCACACAAAATGTCTGGCAGACAATATTTTATATTGGAAAATGACCATAATTGGAACGACATTTAAACAATAATTATTATAATGAATTAAAAATCACAATCGTTTCAAAAGAATATTAATGATATCAACACTCATGCAACCGAGTGATTTGATAGAAAATAACAACATCCTACAAATCACATGTAATATACAGTATATGGATAATGTTGATAGGGCATTAAGCAATAACATATCACAATTATGCCCCCACTTTGTTTTGGCAATACTTGATGGTTTAAGTGTCCATCATGTTTATAGCCTAGGGTCTGTTGTGTCCTTTATTCTAAGCATTGTATAAGTAGCATAGCAGAACGGTTCCCAGGTCAATATGCGCATAAACCTTTTAGCTCTCTTGTGTGGTATTTTGTAGGATTTACATTCAGCAACTTTCTTTGCAGGCTACACAGAAATTCAGACTGATAACTCAATTTCAACGCCATTAAATCCCTTGCAATATAATTCATTATTTGCATCAAGCACTTTGCATGCGAAACAAGTATATATATATATATCACGCAATTTAGAAAAAAAGATTAGTATGATAATCAGTTATTTGAATAATTGTATTTGTCCGGTATCAACTGGCATTACAGAAATACGTGTTTTACCTCGTTCTGAAAAAAATTCTTGCCAACCGATTAAATATTAAATTATAACCATCAAAATTTTTATATTCTCTGCAATAATGCGTTTGCCAATACACACCGACATGCATCATTCCTATAAGATGTATAAAAATGCTATATACATTACATGTAATGTGAAATATGTTGATATGATTTAATGCTTTCAATGCACGCAAGGCGCCTTTTAAGCTACTTAAAACGTGTGTTCGACTAAAAGCAAACATGAAATATATAAAACCTCATTAAACGATGTGGGGAAATACTGCTTATCATATATTTTTAGATGTTTACCATATGAACATTGTATTTAAAAACGAACTTTTTAGCGGCTTTTGGCATGGGAATATTGCAATGAAATACTGCACATGTAGCATCATATCTCCTTAATATGTGTTACTAATATCAGACACATTTACGTATCAGCAAAGTAATCAAGACATGGCTACCATTGAAGCATGTAATCTAAGAAGATGTTCATAAACAAATCGTTTTAAACACGAACTGCAGACGCCTGCTTCTGTATGACAATTAAGTGTACCCATGGGGCGCCACACACTGAGCGTGTAAGGCAGCAGCAACAGCAGCAACAGTAGCATAGAAGCAACAGCCGCAACATCCGAACCAGCGTGAAACACGGGATGACATCATGGTACGAAGTTAGAAATTAGTGTTTTACCCCTTCATTGGATTAATTGTATTTATCTTTAAAACAAAATGTAAAAATGGTATACATTTGTGCATATCTATACGGGTTTTCTTTAATGTGTATGCTAATTTCTTGTATGATGTGCTGTTATTAATATGTGAAATATAAAGTATGTCAATCAGGTTAATATGTACAACCAGGTGTATCTTTGTCGCTAAGAACTCCATACCAATTGATTTCCATTTAAAATTTGTCCTTTAAATCTAATGTTAATGCTGTCATTTAGTTGGATTCAAACAAAGTTTGATACGAACATACCGAAATGATCAATCACATTGAAGGTCGAGATTAATTTATATTAAACGAAGCAGATAAATATATGTGATCTAAAAGGACATACAAATTCAAGTATGGGCATGTCCTTTTGTATTCTTGTCTTTGCTTTATGTAACAACATTGTACATAGCGAAAAAATGAGTGTATTGTATCTTTGCCGTATCATATCAACCACAAGTGTTTTCGGACGAAAAAGTAAAATGGTAATGTCTCAGAAGAATTCTGTGTTCATTATGAAGAAGTGAAACTCCAGAAGCTGCAGCAGTATTGCAGTTTTATCATACACACCTCTGTGGTCCTTTATTTATGGCAAGGAACCAATTGCCAAAACAGTACAGTACGGCACAAAACGAAACAACATATACATATACACGTAGTAGAATAAAGCTGGGGTCACCGCCTTGGAACGGTCAATGCTAAGCATTACCATGTTTCATGAACCTAACGTAAGTACTGTTTTAGTTATCGCAGGATCCATAATCGGACAGATGGACTTATTGTCAAATGAACAGACGGACAAAAGGACGGAAAGGAGTTGAACCTATAATATTTTACCGTTACACCGTCAGGGGACTAATACACACACAATTTATATAACGTGTTCATGTTACAGGCCACTAGAAATAGTCTGGTGATGGCCGCCATCGATTTCAAAACGACCTACTCCGGATTTGCATTCTCATTCAAACATGAATTCGATACTGATCCAACCAAAATATCTACTATGAAATGGTCTGGAAGCAAACTTACTTCTCTAAAAGGTAACATAATATAAGAACACTTTTCTCTAGTTAACTTCTATTTCTCAGTATATTAATATATCGTTATATTTTCATACATTATGCAGTGACCTAACACTTGTGATTATTAAGCAATTCTTGATTCGTTTCCGAACAATGCTTTGTGTACAGTGTTAATAGTGATATGTCTCATTCTCATTAACTGGAAAACTACATAAGTTTGGCTATGAAAGACAAACTATTTAAAAAAAAAACAAATACTTACCCTTCAAACAATGCCTGAGCATTCAATGTGAGAATATAGATCTAGCTTACAATTTCGCCGCACGTTAGGTATCATGCTATATTAATATGTTGTTCGTTGCTACATTCGTAAACCACTAAACAGTAACATGTAGAACTTGGAAACAAAAAATCACTAAATGTTTGTTTAATCAATTGCAGGTCCGACATGCGTGTTAATAAAACCAGATGGCAAAACCTTGGACAAGTTCGGATTTGAGGCAGAGACAAAATACAGCGAACTCAGCGAGAATGGGGAACACAAAAAGTGGTTCTACTTTCAAAGATTCAAAATAATGCTTTGGAACAAGGTAAGATATCAATACGTTCGCCATTTTGGTTTTAAATATATGTCGTAATTTAATATCACGTTTGATGTACATACCACAACAATACATTCTAACATTTTACAGTTGCCACTATATTCGATCGTGTAACAGTTTACCACATATACATAACTTGATAATTCATAATATTGTGTAAATGATTTATTATTTATCTCTCTCCAGAAATTGTATTCCCTTATCATATAGAGTGTTGCATTCTTTTTTTGGATCATTAAAACAGTTCAAATCGTGTTCTCATAGATTGAAATAATTGAAACAATAAAAACGAAATAAGTGCTGCTTTCTGTATTAATGCTGCATTAATGTCTACCAGGGTCATAGTCGCAGTTCTATTTATAAAGCTGATAAGTGCTAGTTTGAACTGTATTTCAAGCAAATGATTCATGTAAACATGTAAAGATTATTCGAAATATGAAAAAAAAACAATATTGAATGTGCTTTGGATTGGAAAACACGGTCGATGTGACACTAATATTAATTCTTCTCCGTTTGTGTGGAGTTCCGA
This sequence comes from Dreissena rostriformis, assembly GCA_007657795.1. Taxonomy (NCBI): domain Eukaryota; kingdom Metazoa; phylum Mollusca; class Bivalvia; order Myida; family Dreissenidae; genus Dreissena; species Dreissena rostriformis. Next base: position 26,181 of record VMBQ01009361.1, read on the forward strand.
TTGTAAACGATGTGGCCAGAAGTCGAACTTTAAGTGTTTAGTTTACACGTGAAAAGGGTAGGAGGAGACAACATTTAAGAGAAATATATAAAAAGGAAAAAAACTTAACAATACTTTTTTTGATATATAACTTGTTCTGACGAGTTTCGCAAATTTTCCTAGTACACGGGTTGTTGTAGATCAGTAGAGAGCCGTTTACACGTATGTCGCAAAACGTTTCGTTGATATGATATATCGCTGAACAGCGCCGAACAAAATTTCGTTTTCTGCACAAGGGACTCGGTCGAAGCCATTTAACAGATTATTTGTAGTAATAAAGCACGTTATGTCGGCAAAACAGTGGGATCTGAGGCTTCTATTATGTGGATATCTGAAAATAAAGTGTTCGATTTTTTATGGAGACACACAGGAACACATCGGGAGATTACTAGAGACCTTATGTATAGGTCGTAGTTCAATCTGCTACAATCAAGTCGTGTGTGTAGGATTTGTCCAGTTGTCATTTTTTAAATGATTGTACGTCAGATGAATTTTGTATTGTTATGGGCAGTTGATTCCACTCGCGTCTTGTTTTGGGTATACACAGATAAACTATATGTTATGAAGGGTGTGTCAGTCCATGTGTCATTTTATAAAATAAAAGTAAGCGATGTTGTTTCCTCCTTTTCGAGAGTGTATCCCATTTTAGGTCGTTCAGTAGCTTTTGGATGCTGCAATTTGGTTTCCCCTTTACATGTACGTACAGCTTCAACTTGAACTGATTCGAGTTCTTGCTTTAGATATTCGATACAATTATCCCAGACAACATCAGAGCATTCAAGAGAAGGGCGAATAAGTGAAAAATACATTTTGTCGAGACAGGAGCGAGTTCGGAAGAATTTAAGCGACCCGAGGATACCGATGCTTCAGATGATAGTGTTAGACCCAGGTGGGTTTGGGCTTGTGTTAAAGATTTGTATTGTTCAAAATCAAATAAATAAGCTCAGCAATTTTTTTTATATTTTTTTTTTAAAGTATAATTGTTTTTTAATATGTGTTGACCACCCTAAATGATAAAAGGATTTCATCCTTGCATTGTTCGCGTAGATTGTTAATGATACGTTCTTTTAACAATATTGCTAAATAATAAGTTATTGTATATTTGAAAGCTGTACAGTCAAATAAATATAAATTAAGCTTAATTCGGTGTATTTGGTGCAATACTTTGGTTCGTGCAACAACTCCCCATCTATGTGCCTGCTATGGTGTTTAAGTGTGTTAAGATGAAACTTACTTTACATTTGCGCAGAAACTTCACTAAGTCTTCGAGATCATCAATCGAGGTTACTGACTAACGCCTATAAATCAGACCTGCAATTAAACAGGATTATGTCAACAACACTATGGGTGCATTTTAACTAGAAGAATTCAAATAAACCTGTTCATAACGTGTTTATAAGCAGCAACTTACAAAGATATATAACAGTTACTAGAATATATCAGTGTTGTTTTCAAGTGTTTTGATAAAAACAGTGTATCACGACGTTAATTAAAGTGGCACACGATACGACCCTCGACATTGAACAACGACACTCGATCATGACACACGGCATTTAATGTTGATGGGATATGTTCTGCATAAACTTAGCGCGACAATGAGACAATCAAATCTTTGCATATTGTGTGTCGTTGTACATCGTCGAATGTCGTTTAGAGTTAATAGTCAAACTTCAAAGCTCGACAGTCGACATTCGATACGGTTGTAAACGGATTCCGTTTGTTTCACATTTTGGGCAGTGTATAAAACATTTAATCAAAACAGAATTGTAGAAATAAATACTGTTTTGAAACGAACAGCATCATGCTATTCTAAAAGACCACATACCAGTATACTTCTGTTTCAGCCAATTTACAAAAACACAATGCTGGTAGACCAATATGGAAAAAGCCTTCCAGCTCGAACAGTGTTCTCATTGTCAATAAGGTTTGTAGATGGATATTCAAGAATTACAATGTCAAGTATAACACAATACATAGGTCGCATTGGTTAATATTCATCAATAAATAGTGTGATTTTTTCTATATTAATATAGTAATAAATTGTTACTCGAAATCATTTACCGTATATATGTTTGGGAATCTAAAAACAGGTTGGTCACTTTTCGTTTCATGTTGATCTTTAATCTAAGGCTGCGGAGATTTTATGACTGTGCTTACGTTTATTCAAGCAAGATCGCATAAATAGAAACTTATTTAAAATGTACTGAATAACTATAAAATATAGTTTTAATTTGAATGTTGGAACTCGAGGTAAAATTCAAAATCAATATTTATTTGCAAACGCATTTTAGATTCATGATGGACAGCATGACCGATATGTGTCAACAGCTGGTCAGTGGGGTCGTTGCAGACGACATCCATTGGGTACTCACTGTTCCTGCGATATGGAACGATTCAGCGAAGCAATTTATGAGACTTGCCGCTCAAGAAGTATAACACGTTTTCGTTACTTAATAGACATATTTCCCCCTAATATAAACGCGTTATATAGCTATTAACATGTTCAAGGTTTGGATTTATGCGGTCTCAGTGGTGTTTTAAATCGCGACAACAAAAATCGGTCACTTCAGTGAGAATTCTTTTACACAATGCGTTTACACGACCTATAAGCACAATTCTTCGTGTAAATGTCATTCATAACAATTTTAAAATACGTTAAATGATGTTCCCCGTCCGCGACAAGTTAACTGGGTCAGCTATGTTATAATTATTATTTTACAACTAATTATTGTTCTGTGCGATTATAGAAAAAAGATGCTTAGGTATTGATCAGTGTTTCAATAAATACTTTTACTTTTTCTTTTCACTATTGGTTTCTTGACGTTTTACCACGATAGTTGAGTGGAAAAATGTATTGTGTGGGATTTACTTTATTATGTTTTATTCGTACTGGAATGAAAATGACATCTCCGCTAACACAAACAATGTTGTTGAAAATATTTTGCCATTCGAGTAACAATTTAAATATACAGACTGGAATATCGCCGGGAAAGCTAACAATTGCGGTGGAACCAGAGGCGGCGTCCATATATTGCAGGCACCTACCAGTTCAAAAGGACGGACAAAGCAATACGTTGTCTTTCCGATCGGGAAAAAACTATTTAGTCGTGGATGCAGGAGGTAGGGATGTTCATATAATAAAAATTAATTGCACTTAAGAGCAAATGTATATCACATTGAACATGTAAGTTATACTGGTCGATGAGTCTATTATAACGAAGTTTAAATTGTCAATGTTCGTTGCTAAGGTGGCACAATCGATATCACAGTACACGAGGTATGTTTCGGAGGCGAACTGAAGGAACTCTACAAAGCTACTGGCGGAGCATGGGGTGGAACGGTCGTAGATCAAGCCTTCTTAAACTTTATGTGAAGTGATCGGTAGTTATTTAGTCATTCGAATACTTTTAGTGTGTCTTGTTTTGCAATTTATTGTCATTTATAGTTGCATAACTTTATGATGGTTTGTGCATTTCAAAGTTGTCATGTTTGTCTGTAAGTGTGTGCTGATGTTTAAGGGAAAGATGTATTAGACAAATTTAAGAAGGAGCACATGGAGGACTACATAGACTTACTGCGAGATTTCGAAGTTAAGAAAAGAGAAACTGATTTCAAATCTGACGGGAAAGTGACAATGAGGATTCCAGTAGCCATTTCGGATCTTCTAGATGCAAAAGGGCAGAAATTGAAACAAACTATACAGAACAATCCACAAGCAAATAAGGTATGTCGTGTGCATATGTGTTTTGATCAGTAGCGCATTAACATATGTATTATATGTATTTGGTTTGTAATTACGTATATTGAGTGTTTTATGGAATTTGTTTTGTAGTTGCCTATTGGAGTATTTTGATTTTCAGATATCTTTGGTTGGCAGAAAAAATACGGCTGGACTACGACATTTTCCGATCGTTCTTTAAGGGGTCAGTTGACAATATCTTGCAACACCTTTCCTCGTTGCTACGGAAGCCGGAGACATCAGGCGTGGAGACAATCCTGATGGCAGGAGGCTACTCAGAGTCTCCGTTACTTCGAGAAGCAATTTAAAACAAGTTCCCCTCAACGAAAATCATCATTCCACAAAATGCCGGTCTAACCGTGCTGAAGGGAGCAGTCATCTTTGGACACTGTCCGACCTCCATTAAAGAACGCGTGTCCAGGTACACGTATGGTTTTAGTACTCAAAACCATTTTGACGAAACAAAACATCCTCTAGAAAAGCGCACGTGGGCTGATATCGGATACCAATGTAAAGATATATGTGTTGTTTTGATAAGATCAGGCCAACGACTAGTTGTAGGTGAAAATCAGTATGCTGACCAGGTAGTTAACATTTACGCTGATGCAACGGCACTTTCTTTCCCTCTGTACTGTACGAGTAAAAAGGATGTGACATTTGTCAAAGATGACGGATGTAAACAAATAGGTTTTTTTTGAGGTTCCACTATCTGGCAGTGGTTTAAACAGATCAGTTACTGTTCGAATAATGTTTGGAGGTACGGAGATAATTGATGAATGCGATTAAAAATCCACCGGTCGAAAAACCAAATGTTCAATCGATGTTTTACAGTAGTACTACTATATACAGCAATATATAAACAATACAAATTATCTCACTTTGTAAAGAAAGATCAATTTAATAAGGTGAACACGCACAAATAAAATAAAACGCTAGACCATTTCAGATATATAATACGATAATACGATGGTATAACTTACATGTGGTTTAAAGAGTGTTTAAAGCAATTACGCTTAAAATTGCTGCATTGAATATGCTACATGAACCGCTATTTGTAAAGATAATATCGTTTCTGTCAGTTAGTTAATACAGGGCATACGTTCAGCGAACGTATGATTAAGCGAAATCGTTAAGAAACCTATAAGACACTGATATATCTCATTTACAACCGTAAAAGGATGTAATAGTTGCTTGTTGCAACATTGTAACAAAACCACACATGCGCTCTCAAAGTTTTCGTTTGCTTAGTTTCAATTTTAGCCTGTATTGTTTAATTGATATAACTGCGTTTAATTGATTGCAATGATTAACAAAGGTGTTAAAGATGAAATACAAAACGCTTTGCTGCTGCAGTGATATAACTTAACATACATATTAACCATTATGTGAACTTGCGCACAGCCGTTTTAGGCTCCGGTTTTCTCTTTCGACTAAACCGGACTTATGGCCATTTTAGCAAAACCAAAAATGCATTTGAAAAATTGTGTCTCACGTTATTCAAAAAGTATTATTACTAGGGTTATAAGACTTTTCACATATACACCAATAAAGTGAACGAGCGCACCTGCATTCTTTTGTTCGTTTTTTAATAAAAACGGAGTTGCGGCATACTTTTAATTAAAAAAAAAAACATACAGTTTCAACATGTGTCGCGTGTAAACGTATAACTGCTATAATGATGAATCTTTCCAACCTAATAAGCAAGCATGTGCACTGGCGCACCTGCGTAATTCGGTCAATTTTTGTTCGACATTAATGTAGTTTCTTGCGAGACAAAAGTGGAATGGGTGTGGGGGCATTCTCCTCCGATGGATATCATGCTAAGTTCTTTCTTAATGTTGTACACAGTAATATGATTAGTTTAATGACTGATTGTACCACTAACGTTTGCTTGAATTATTCGTATTTTGCATGTATGCCTCCGAAGGAGGTCATATAATTTTCGCAAAACTCCGTACGTTTGTGGATGTGTTATATTTCGTTCCGATTTGTTTCTGCGCTGCATTTTTTTTTTTGTATTATCAAACAAATCAGTTTAATGTGTCCTTAATAACATTCCTTTCTTTTATAAAACTAATAACTATTGCCATAACCAACCGATATGCTTATTGTGCCGCAATTAACATGGCCAAGATATGAGTCAAGGCAAATATATTGCACTCTTTTTCTGACATATTCTGACATTTTCTTTGCGTCCTTAGACTAGCATATGCTTTGACGGCCCGGCCATTTC
>VMBQ01009362.1:14812-28136 GCA_007657795.1 Dreissena rostriformis
GGGGGGGGGGGGGACTGAGCTATTGTAGTGGAACTAACAACTTTTTATGAGACCTTGCTTGGAATTGAATGTAAGGTAGGGGTGTCAAGGTCATCATTACTACAAATAGAAACACTAAATGAAGAAGTGGTGTTTCTGCTCCATAACTAAAGAACTAATTAAGTCTTACAAAAATCTGCATTTTTTAAAATGGAATTTCATGTTTTTGTTCAGAATCTAAAACAAATGATTTTGAACTTCCAGTATTAAGTGATGTATATAATACTTGTGTATTTCAGAGTGTCTGTGGATTGCATTGCTTTGATAAATGAGACGAACTTCATCTCAGGCGCTGATGACAAGTAAGTGTTTAGACCCCATACAACATGGTATGGAGGTCACCTGACTCACCTCTATATCTTCCCTTTTAACAAAATTGTGTATTAAGTTGATGAAAAGTCACCTTAAAAACTATGTTTATTTTGCAGTTCTTGCAAAGATATAGTGTTTTATAAGCATAAAATAATATTGATTAAGGATAATTAATGTTGATGAGAAAGAAGAATAGTGTATTCAAATTGCAACAGGATATTTAAAATGAGTTGCCAAGTTCTAAAAATGTTGATATGTGCAGAATGTTTATTCCCCCATGGAATCTGAAGCATCAAGCATTGCACTTGTATGTCCATCTTTATGTACATATGTCACAAAGCTTGTGTTTTGAACTCTTTTTACTTCTGGGATGATGTCGCTTAAACTTCCATAGTTAAATGGCCTTAATGTGAACATGATCATGAAGAAAGGAATATTGGCTGCGACAAGTTTTGGCAGGAATTTTACCTGCAATGAGTTTTGGCAGAATTATTGCCCTTTGTCTGTTTTGCCCCAATAGAATATTGTCCCAAAATTGTGTGTTTTTAACTCCTCTTACTACTTCAGTGTATTGCGCTCAAATGTTCACAGTTGACTGACCTTAATGCGTAGGACATTGTGAAGAAAGGAATTTTTGTTGCACCAAGTTTTGGCAGAATAAGGGTTAATTTCACAGTTGAATGACCTTGTAGGGACCTTTTCACAGATTTTGAAGTTTGTCATTAAATGCTTTAAATTAATAAATGTAAACATCGGCACTAAAGAGTTCCAGTTTAAAACAAAAATAAAATTAAAGCAAGAAAAAAAAGTAATCATCGCCTGTGCTCGAACCACTGACCCTTGGAGTAAAAGTCTAACGCTTAAAGCACTAGGCCATCCGTGCTAACATTGTAAATGAAGTATTTTATACTTTATATTAGCAATCCTAGTAATGTCACTACATATAACGATAACAACAGAACTTTCCAAATTATACAATCGTTTAGCGTTGCAAAGCTTTATAATTTTTGTGTTTTTAAATGGTCAAAAGATGCATATAATGGATATTTTAGAGCATGGTAAATGTTCAGTATTACTGTTTCTTTGCAAAAAACATAACTACAACAAAAATGTGCAAATCTGAAACATTTTTTCAATTTGTCAATTTATCAAAACCTTCCTTTAATATGTTTATGATTGTTAAGAAAGGAATTTTGTCTGCAACTGTTTTTGACTGAATTATTGCCCTTTGTTATTGTACAACTATAGAATACTGGTATATAGGGTAGTTGTCCGTGTCCAAACATTTGTTGTGGGGGCATCAGTCCCTATAACACATTTCTGGTTAATTTAACTTTTGGTATTACTGTAAATATATTTTGAATCGGCACAAAATCAAGATTTGACTATATGGAAAGCCCAATTAAAACTGTTCTTTTGACCATGTTGTTTTGTAATGACCATGATATCTTTAATACAAAGACTGAAAATATCTTGAACAAATGTATGTTGATTGAATTAGTCTTTTAAATCAAGAATATGCATTACAATTTTCCAGATTAAAGGGACCTGAGTTAGCTGTTAAATGCATTTTCTTTATGTTCTTAAAGGCTCATAAAAGGTGACNAAGCTTCCGTGCACACATCCCTATTTCGACCTATAGAAGTATGGCATGTATGAATTTTACCGCCTCATAGAAGAAAAAAATCCCAATTTATGACTAAGTTATGACGGTGTATTTATTTCACCGCTTTTGTTATTGGGAAAATAGCTATTAGTTAAGTAAAATAGAATTTGCACCAGTACTTGGTATAAAGCTTTGCCTTAGTGGAATAAAAGCTCCATGAGTGTGAGACCTTTTTCTCAGCCTATATACCTAATATGTAAAGAGTTTATAACATTACAAAATCTGCACTATTTTACAGTTTACAAGGATACAGTAGTTATTCTACATACACATGGGTAAAAAAACACAAATAAGTTTAACAATTAACTAGATGTATTATTATTTGTAACGTGAAATAATTGAGCCGTGCTTTTGGAAAACAGGTTTTAAAGCATGTGCACGAAGTGTCGTCCCAGATTAGCCTGTGCGGACTGCAAGGCTAATCTTGGATGACCCTTTATGCAGATGCATCAAACCCTGTTTTCACAGAGCGTGGCTCAATTCCAACAAAGGGAGTGAAAAAGTCCTAGTACAAAGTCGCCATGACAGGACAGTGTGTGAGTGTTCCATTGTTGTATTGCAGGCTACTGGAGATGCCAACAACCTGATTCACATCTGGGACGCTGGCCCTATGGAGTTCCTGCACACGTTCAAGGGCCATAGAGGCTCAGTTACGGTATGTGTAGGGCATCTTGTAATATTCTGTTCATGGTTCAACATCCGTTAATCCTTTGGGAACACAGGTTCAAAGGCCATAGAGGCTCAGTGACTGTATATGTTGTGGTACACAGATTCAAGGGCCATAGAGGCCCTGTTACCGTATGTGTTGGCATCTTCAAATATTCTGGGATTGGTTTAACATCCATTAATGCTTTGGATACCCCCATTCAAGTACCATATGAGTCATCTTGCAATTTTATGTTTATTTATACCTCAACCATTAATGAGTGAAAAAGACTCAGTACAAAGGGACTAATTCACATATTCAAACATGCTTATGGTGAGCTTTTGTCATTGCCTTTTTTCTGTCCTTTATCGCCTGTCATCTGTTGTCAACATTTGCCTTGTGAACACTCTAAAGGCAACATTTATTACCCTCTGAATCAAGTATGGCGGTTGTCAGTTACTAGCATAAGTATGTGCAATTAGGACTTTTATATCAGTACATCCAGGAAAAGTGTGAGTAGGTAAACTGACCAATGTGATATGATTTAAATACCTTTGTAAACAGGGAAAAAAAAAACACTTTCTGCCAAGTTAAAGTGTATCTTGCTAGCTTTACAGAACTGCTGTCTGTTTCAGGGTCTGACATTCAGGAAGGACACCCATGATCTGTACAGCTGTAGCCAGGACCGGTCTGTGAAGATATGGAACGTTGATGAGATGGCCTATGTGGAAACACTGTACGGGGAATAGTTTAAACCTATTTATTTTAGCTCGATTGCTTTAGAAAGCCAAAGGCTTGTTGAAACTCTCTCGAGTCCGTTTCGGGGGTACAAGCAGTTCTTTGTGTCTTTGAGGGAGATCTAAAGAACGCTGCCACAGTGGGCTGATACCATATGCACTACGCCACATGAAATATGAACGGATAATAAGCTGTTGTGTGGTGTTGCCATGACTACCAGGTTTCCCTAACTGTTATTGTTCTATTGCATTCTATATTTGTTTTTAACTACCATTTATGATCTGAAAGCCATTTCCTTTAAACAAAATGTGCTTACTGTTATTGTTCTATTGCATTCTATATTTGTTTAAATCTCTATTGATGATCTGTTTCAAAAGCTATTGCCGTTTCACAAATGTTAATTTACAATGTTTTATGTCCATTGTCTTGTAGTGGAATGTTTATGATCAATAACCAAGCAAAACATGAAATAATAGTTTATTTGGTAAATTTGGAACATAACTAAATAATTTTCTTGAAAATTAATTTCATTTTCATGCTATTTTGTGAACAAATCAACTTCACTTACGGTATATATTTCTCATAAAAGCACACTAAATCTTGTGAGAACTGTGTTTTAATCAGATAAAACAGATACCAGTGATTTAAATGAGCCCTGTGTGAGGGTTTTCAAGCACTTAGCTGAGTTGTTCTAAATGTAAAATGAACCATGGTTCAAGTTTAGAGACAAATTTCTTTTTCTTTACTGGCATTAAGTGCACTATGAATGCTTAATTTTGAAAAAAAGGTAAATACTTTGTGCTGATTTCAGACAGTTTAGAGTTCACAGAGGATTATAACATATAATATGTGCCTTAAACAATGGTTTCAATTGACAAACAGGTAACTTAAACTGAACAACTGGGCCCTGCACTGGCAAAGTTTCTGTTCTAGCATACATTCTCGGATTAATATTTGTCTCTTGTGACATTTTTCTTGCCCTTAAGCAATTAAGAACTCAGTCTTGTTTAACCCTTTACAACTCAGATACGTACTTTGACGCATTTGTAGTCCCTTGGAAAATTAATAAAAAATGTCAAACCTTTTTTACAAGTTTAAAGTTTTGAAGGTTTTATTTCCAACCCTTAGGTACTAATGAGCAGCAGACAGCATAGAACCTGAACAGACTGTGAATAACTTGCAGGCTGTTCTGGTTTTATGCTGGTTACATATAGCCATTTTAACTTTGCTCCTGAGCGGAAAGGGTTAACCAAACAACAAACTCTGATGATCATGTACAGGTTTGGCCACCAGGACAAGATCACAGCAATAGACAGCCTGTCCCGGGAGAGGGCAGTCACAGCGGGGGGCCGGGACGCCACAGTCAGGGTGTGGAAGATACTAGAGGAGTCACAGCTTGTATTTAACGCACACAGTCTGTAAGTGGTGTCATACAGTGTGCCAACAGTTCTTTGCTCTCATGGGTCTGTTAATTCACTTCACAGACACAGAAACCTCAATTTATAGAGCAGTTTATGTTCATCGTAGTCCTTCAACTATTTAGCTGATCTGGTTAACCAAATATTTTAGAAGATTGTTATGAGACTTCAAAAACAGATACCTTATATCAGAATCTTGCTTGGTGTTGCATATTAGGTGATGGGGTCAAGGTCAAATTGACTAAAATAAGAAAATGGTGTCCGCTCAATACTCGGGGGGGGGGGGACTGAGCTATTGTAGTGGAACTAACAACTTTTTATGAGACCTTGCTTGGAATTGAATGTAAGGTAGGGGTGTCAAGGTCATCATTACTACAAATAGAAACACTAAATGAAGAAGTGGTGTTTCTGCTCCATAACTAAAGAACTAATTAAGTCTTACAAAAATCTGCATTTTTTTAAATGGAATTTCATGTTTTTGTTCAGAATCTAAAACAAATGATTTTGAACTTCCAGTATTAAGTGATGTATATAATACTTGTGTATTTCAGAGTGTCTGTGGATTGCATTGCTTTGATAAATGAGACGAACTTCATCTCAGGCGCTGATGACAAGTAAGTGTTTAGACCCCATACAACATGGTATGGAGGTCACCTGACTCACCTCTATATCTTCCCTTTTAACAAAATTGTGTATTAAGTTGATGAAAAGTCACCTTAAAAACTATGTTTATTTTGCAGTTCTTGCAAAGATATAGTGTTTTATAAGCATAAAATAATATTGATTAAGGATAATTAATGTTGATGAGAAAGAAGAATATGTATTCAAATTGCAACAGGATATTTAAAATGAGTTGTCAAGTTCTAAAAAATGTTGACATGTGCAGAATGTGTATTCCCCCATGGAATCTGAAGCATCAAGTATTGCACTTGTATGTCCATCTTTATGTACATATGTCACGAAGCTTGTGTTTTGAACTCTTTTTACTTCTGGGATGATGTCGCTTAAACTTTCATAGTTAAATGGCCTTAATGTGAACATGATCATGAAGAAAGGAATATTGGCTGCGACAAGTTTTGGCAGGAATTTTACCTGCAATGAGTTTTGGCAGAATTATTGCCCTTTGTCTGTTTTGCCCCAATAGAATATTGTCCCAAAATTGTGTGTTTTTAACTCCTCTTACTACTTCAGTGTATCGCGCTCAAATGTTCACAGTTGACTGACCTTAATGCGTAGGACATTGTGAAGAAAGGAATTTTTGTTGCACCAAGTTTTGGCAGAATAAGGGTTAATTTCACAGTTGAATGACCTTGTAGGGACCTTTTCACAGATTTTGAAGTTTGTCATTAAATGCTTTAAATTAATAAATGTAAACATCGGCACTAAAGAGTTCCAGTTTAAAACAAAAATAAAATTAAAGCAAGAAAAAAAAGTAATCATCGCCTGTGCTCGAACCACTGACCCTTGGAGTAAAAGTCTAACGCTTAAAGCACTAGGCCATCCGTGCTAACATTGTAAATGAAGTATTTTATACTTTATATTAGCAATCCTAGTAATGTCACTACATATAACGATAACAACAGAACTTTCCAAATTATACAATCGTTTAGCGTTGCAAAGCTTTATAATTTTTGTGTTTTTAAATGGTCAAAAGATGCATATAATAGATATTTTAGAGCATGGTAAATGTTCAGTATTACTGTTTCCTTGCAAAAAACATAACTACAACGAAAATGTGCAAATCTGAAACATTTTTTCAATTTTGTCAATTTATCAAAACCTTCCTTTAATATGTTTATGATTGTTAAGAAAGGAATTTTGACTGCAACCGTTTTTGACTGAATTATTGCCCTTTGTTATTGTACAACTATAGAAAACTGTTATATAGGGTGGTTGTCCGTGTCCAAACATTTGTTGTGGGGGCATCAGTCCCTATAACACATTTCTGGTTAATTTAACTTTTGGTATTACTGTAAATATATTTTGAATCGGCACAAAATCAAGATTTGACTATATGGAAAGCCCAATTAAAATTGTTCTTTTGACCATGTTGTTTTGTAATGACCATGATATCTTTAATACAAAGACTGAAAATATCTTGAACAAATGTATGTTGATTGAATTAGTCTTTTAAATCAAGAATATGCATTACAATTTTCCAGATTAAAGGGACCTGAGTTAGCTGTTAAATGCATTTTCTTTATGTTCTTAAAGGCTCATAAAAGGTGACTATCCGTAATTATTACTGATTTTTAAATATTTTTGCATATTTTATTTATAAAGGTTATCAAAAAAAATAATATATATATGCTATTGGACATTACCATAAAAAAATTAGCAATACAACTTGTTTTGACCACAAAATACAGTGTCCCCCAAGTCAATTGTGTTTACAAACAATCAGTTTATTTACATCTCTGTTTAGTGGGATAGAGCAAGCGCTCTGGTGACTCAGGTCACCAAAAATATATCGTTGTTTTTCAACGTTTCTGGTATCACTCACAAAGTAGGTCTCTTCAAAATGGTTGAAACGTTTGTAGTGATCTTATAAGTTACTTTCTGCTGGTGAAAAGTTGTTTCAAATAGAATTAAAATAGAATTTTCTTTCGGCTATTTTTAGCATACGTCACTGCTTTGAGGCTACACACCATGTTAGTTGCAAAGTTGTAAACATTTCTTCCAATTATGAAAGGGGTATATCTTCCATTATTCTTGACAATGTTGCACCTAAGCTGTGTTATTATCATTTTTTATGCAAGAGTAACTGAAATCCGGTAAAAGTTGGACCAGTTTATATGCATAATAATTGGATTTGTCACCTTTTATGAGCCTTTCATTGATTCTTCAACGGTTATTGATGAAAAAGGACTACATTTAAAAGATTCTTGTAAGGGCCTTTAATATATGGTTTTGTAATTAAACTTATTTCAGTACTTTTTTTTTCCAAAATTACATAAATATATGCCATGTAAAAGTTTTAGGAAACCTTATCATGTGCATTATGATTATGAGTTACCATAATTTAACGGTTGCCGCGGCATAGTAGATATGGTGTCTGCCTTTTGTCTGGGAGGTCACTGGTTCCATCCCCTGTTTGGGAGCGTTTTTTAGATCTCCCCAAAAGACATCAAGTACTGGTTCTACCCAGGAAACAGACTCAATAAGCCTTATAGGCTTTTGACGCAAACAACCTAAAATAAATTGTCTTAAAGCCACGCAACTTATTTGGCATAGTAAATTAAGTATAAATAAGAAACATATTTAATCTATGCCAATTAGAATATATTTGGTGGTTACAAGGTAGAAACCTGTCTTTTTTGCGCTTTAAAACCTAAAAAGAATCGTGTTTATCTAAATGGACATATATGTCTAGAAATTCTACTTTCGGTTTTAAAAGCGGTACCGTTTGAAAAATAATAAATTACTTGCTAACTAGGCTATATATTTAATTTTATCTTTGCCAATTAGAATATATCTGGTGGTTACAAGGTAGAAATCCGTCTTTTTGCGCTTTAAAACTTTAAAATAATCGTTTTTTTGTCGAAATGGACATATACGTATAGAAATCCTACTTTCGGTTTCAAAAGCAGTACCGTTTGAAAAATAATAAATTACTTGCTAACTAGGCTATAGATTTAATGACAATTTTGCACACATTCAAATCGCATCTATATGTATTGATTAACATGTACTTCATGTCAAGGTCAGAGGCTTTAAAAACCATGATGTTACAGTCTTTTCATTCATGTCAATACTTGCAGCTCCCTGTCCCTGTGGGGAGCCATGAAGAAGAAGCCCCTGTGTGTTGTGAAGGGGGCCCATGGTAGCCCAGCGCCAGATGTGAACGCAAACTCTTCAACATCGCCAGGGGACAACTGGATTACCTCTGTTGCTGCTCTACACAACACGGATCTTCTGGCCTCAGGTAGGTCATGTGACTGAGAAATATCGTGTGGTCCGTTGTGAGTTTAAACCTATTTATTTAAGCTTGATTGCATCGAAAGCCTACGGCTTATTTAATGGCTCTCGAGTCTGTTTCCTTGGTACAAACATTACTCGGTGTGTATGTTTAACCTGAATTCTCCAAGTACATAAAACATCAAATGATGTTTATCTTTGCTATGTATAACCATGAATATCTAAGATTAAGTCAGACAAAGTATAGTGACTTTCTTAGTGGCATAACTGTCATTCAAATTTCATTGCAAGTTTAAGTGCCATGATTATTATTTATTTATTTTTTCCGGACTTGATTTAATTTATTGGAAATCAAATTCATTTTTTTTTACTGGAATATTTCATGGTTCTCCACATGTCTTATAAAAGGTACGGTGGGTTACAAAGACAATGCTTACAATGCTTATGTCAATGCCCCTCTGTCATAGTCATAAGTCAGAGGCTATTGATATATTAAATATGAGCCTTGCTCTGGGAAAACTGTGTTTAATGCATGTGCGTAAAGTGTCGTCCCAGATTAACTTATGCAGTCCGCACAGGCGAATCAGGAATGACACTTTCTGCTTTTTTTGTGATTTTTCATTTGAAGAAAGTCTCTTCTAAGCAAAAGTCAATTTAAGGCAAACAGTGTCATCCCTAATTTTAGCCTGTGGAAACTGCACTAGGCTAATCTGGGATGACACTTTACGCACTTGCATTAAACCCTGTTTTCCCAGAGCGAGGCTCGTATTCACATGCTGTATGTTCTATTCAAGCAGGATCCAAGGACGGCAGTATCCGGCTGTGGAAGTGTGTCAAGGATTGTCACAAACTGGAGGCCCTGTTTGCAGTCCCTGTTGTGAGTTTCACACTTCTGTCAGCTTATATTGGATGTATATTGCGTTACGTGTGTGTCTCATGGAGGCTCATAGATTATGTTGGGCCACAAATCTCATCATGTCCTTAAGATGCACATATAAGCCTCGTTCTGGGAAAACAGGGCCTAATGCTTGTGCATTAAGTTTCCTCCCAGATTAGCCTGTGCAGTCCACACATGCTAATCAGCGACGACACTTTTCGCTTTTATGTTTTTTTTTTAAATAAGACAGTCTCTTCTTAAAGAAAATCCAGTTTAGGCGGAAAGTGTCGTCCCTGATGAGCCTGTGCGGACTGCACTGGCTTATCAGGGACAACACTTTACGCACATGCATTAAGTCAGGTTTTCTCAGAGCAAGGTGCATATAGTAACATTATACTAGTAATCTTATTAAATAATACCCTATAAACAAAGTTTTTGATGATCTGTTTTCATTTCAGACTGGTTTTGTGTTTCCATTTCAGACTGGTTTTGTGTTTTCATTTCAGACTGGTTTTTGTGTTTTTATTTCAGACTGGTTTTGTGTTTTCATTTCAGACTGGTTTTGTGAATAGCCTGCAGTTTTCCTCGGATGGTTGCTTTCTGGTGGCAGGGGTCGGCCAGGAACACAGACTGGGGCGCTGGTGGTCAAACAAACAGGCCAAGAACTCCGTTGTTGTTATCCCACTTAAATACATTGTTAGATAGAGCCAGAAATAAATACTTTGTTGTAAATACTTTTTGTGTTTTTCTTTTTTTAATTCTCTTTAAATCGCAGAAAATGTTTTACTCTTTCCTACTGTATTTCATCTCAATAGGCTTTTTCAAAGTTTGTCTTCTTTATGTTACTCAACAAAACAATTGTATATTGACATCAAAAAGCAAAAAAACAGGAAATGACGTCACAATGTCAAAACAGCAGTCAAGCTAATTAGTAATTATTTAAAGATTAAACAAACTTTGTACTAATTAGTTACATTTCCACAACTAAGAAGTGTGACAATCGTGAGCTACTGTTTGAGTCTTGTGCAAGCTTTCACTTTAGGCCATGATATACCCCTAGACAATTTTATGAAGTTTGGTTAAAAAAAAAATATCAGGAAAACTAGGAATTTGATAAGTGGAAAGGAAACTCATCTTCTGACAGACTGACAAACACACTAAGACATAAGCAAAGCAACATACTCCACCATATTTAAGGAAGGGCATACTAACATGCAAATATGCAACAAATTTGCCAGAAACCAATTAAAAAAATTGTAATTTCATTTTTTATTTCCACTGTAAAAATTATATATTTTGCATATAACATGTAATGTTTGAAATTCACAAAATTATTATTAGTATTTGTATGTGTTTCACAATTTTTCGATATTAATTATGGTACATAGCATCTATGAAGACTAGGGTTGGTGTGAAGAAAATATGATTTCAAACAGGACTTCAAGGTTAACAAACATTGAATAGCATTACACAAGTACATAAAGAAACCAATTAAAATTTATCTGGGAATATGATGTAATGGTAGCATAGTATAACGGAGAAGAGAAGGCAAGCACCACTTCCAAAGCTCCAAAGTTTCCCAAGGTTGCGTACTGCACATCACACAGTAACAAATGTCTGGCACATAACTACCAATACCAGTAAGACATGTCACAGTTATTCTGATAAGATACGTTTCACGCTAAAAATTAGCCTCGCTCCGGCAAAATGGGAAAAAATGCATGAACGTAAAGTGTTGTCCCTGATTAGTCTGTGCAGTCCAGACAGGCTAATCAGGGCCCACACTTTCCGCCTTAACTGGTTTTTTGGTAAAAAACAGCTTCCTTTCAACGAAAAATTCTTTAAAAGCACAGGCTCATCTTGGACAGCACTTTAAGCACATGCATTAAACCCTGTTTTCCTAGAGTGAGGCCACATTTATTGTGACAGACAGCTGGTATCACGGTCATCCCAGAATTCATTCAAATCCTGTTTATGAAGCAGGCTTCCAGAGATTGGAAGAGGACTGCATGCCTACGTCTGATCAGACTGTCACAAACTCCTTGCTGGCTATCTTTGACACAAGAGCATCCGTCAGAGAGCAAACGCTGAGTTCCTCATCGGTCACTTTGAACATCTGAAACATAGTGCATGACTAGGTAAATAATGTTATTCATAATCTGATATCAAAGTGATATGGACTAGTTCACCATTTACCAAAATGACAATTTTCATTTTTAAGAAAGTATGCATTATATTCATATGAGAAAATGTACACATTTTGTATTCATCCTTTTTGCTAATATACAAATATTTATAACTACCCCTAATGTAATAAATTTGAGCATTGCTCTGTGAAAAGGGGGTTTAATGCATGTGCATAAAGTGCCATCCCAGATTAGCCTTTGCAGTCTGCACAGGCTAATCAGAGACGAAACTTAACGCTTAAACTAGTTTTTTTGCTAAGAAGAGACTTTCTTAAACTGAACAAGTGATGTGTTTGAGAAACACTATGCCCCCTTTTGAGCGATTTTGACCCCTATATTTGACCTTTGACCTTAAAGGATGACCTTGACCTTTCACCACTCAAAATGTGCAGGTCCATGAGATACACAATCATGCATGCCAAATATCAAGTTGCTATCTTCAATATTGCAAAAGTTATGACCAAGGTTTAAGTTTTGGAACAGAATGAACGACAGGCCAAAAACAATATACCCCCTCTTCTTCGAAGAAGGGGGCATTAAAATACCATAAAAGCAGAAAGTGTTGTCTCTGATAAGCCTGTGCAGCCCAAGGTGTCATGTGAGTCATCATAGAAACTTTGTTACAAAAAAGCTTGAGGTTGAATTCTGATACATGCGAGAACAATTTTTGCTAAGAAGAGACTTTTTTAAACTGAACAAGTGATGTGTTTGAGAAACACTATGCCCCCTTTTAATTTCTGCTTAGAAGGGACTTTCTTAAACTGAGCAAGTGATGTGTTTGAGAAACCCTATGCCCCCTTTTGAGCGATTTTGACCCATATATTTGACCTTTGACCTTGAAGGATGAACTTGACCTTTCACCACTCAAAATGTGCAGGTTCATGAGATACACATGCATGCCAAATATCAAGTTGCTATCTTCAATATTGCAAAAGTTATGACCAAGGTTTAAGTTTTGGAACAGAATGAACGACAGGCCAAAAACAATATACCCCCTCTTCTTCGAAGAAGGGGGCATTAAAATACCATAAAAGCAGAAAGTGTTGTCTCTGATAAGCCTGTGCAGCCCAAGGTGTCATGTGAGTCATCATAGAAACTTTGTTACAAAAAAGCTTGAGGTTGAATTCTGATACATGCGAGAACAATTTTTGCTAAGAAGAGACTTTTTTAAACTGAACAAGTGATGTGTTTGAGAAACACTATGCCCCCTTTTAATTTCTGCTTAGAAGGGACTTTCTTAAACTGAGCAAGTGATGTGTTTGAGAAACCCTATGCCCCCTTTTGAGCGATTTTGACCCATATATTTGACCTTTGACCTTGAAGGATGACCTTGACCTTTCACCACTCAAAATGTGCAGCTCCATGAGATACACATGCATGCCAAATATCAAGTTGCTATCTTCAATATTGCAAAAGTTATGGCCAATGTTAAAGTTGGCGCAAACAAACAAACAAACAAACCAACAGACCAACAGACAGGGCAAAAACAATATGTCCCCCAGTATATACTGGTGGACATAAAAA
>VMBQ01009363.1:0-33783 GCA_007657795.1 Dreissena rostriformis
TTGGCTGATTTTCCATGATAAAAATATTGAGCAAGTGGTAGCACCATGGCTATCCATGTATTTTTTGGAAGACATAACCCCAACAATACTGAAGATATGTTTTGTATGATTTCAGGTGTAGACGTTGTGTCAGCTGTGAGGAGGGACAGTGCCCCAACCCCGACAGCCAGTAGCCGAATTTTAAACAAATGTAGTGTGCCCCCTTCATGACTTTGAAATACTTGATTTAACCGAATCATGCTGCACTTCAGTCGTTGGTATGTAGCCGGAGCATTTGTAAGGCTGACCGGCATCTTGTTGAACTTAAAACATCCTATAGACCCTTCGGTGAATGCAGTTTTTTTTTCTTTATGTTTCTCCTCTACTTCCACTTGATGGTACCCTGATTTTAAATCTATTGTTGTAAAATCACAGTTGTTTTAAATATCAATAATGGTTTTAGTTGTCATTTGTGTGCACTTCATGTTTTTCATTTGCACAATACCATGAGTCAAATTTTCAATTTTCAGACATTGACATCATTTTGGTTACAGTTTATAGTCATGAGCGAAATCATCTAATAACATAGTTAGAATTATCAAAGTCACGTCAAATGTATCGTTAACTACAGCGAAGTCCATGTTTTGTTGCAGAATAACCCACACTTGTTTTCCTTCCTTGTCCATAAAAAAAGTCGCGGGTCGTGGAAGAATTACTAAATATTTCTTTAAAACTAATTATATATTTCATATTGAATGACTATTCTTACAGTTGTTTTAAACACAACAACAAAATGTTGAGCTGATGTTAACATCGCCTCTTTGTAAACGTAATTGATATCAGCGGCAGCAGCTAAAAAAAAACATTATAACAGTCATCATTTTTTGGTTAAATAGAATCCGATTCAACAAAACAAACAATTTGATACCAAGATGTAATATATTAAAGACACAAAAAAAGAAAAAAAATCAACAAAAACATATTTTACAAATATTAAGCGCAAGTGCTCATGACTTCATTATAAACACATCAAACAGAATCAGCATAATCATTCCCGCTAAATATGCATCGTCGTAGCGATTAAATTTCATTATTTCTCTTTAAATCGGAACGTAGATTATGATTAACAGAAGAAGAAAAAAGGTAACTATCCTATCCTTGTGTAATATATCAGGCTCGTCGAGCCTCGCCGTTCTGTTACTCTAAGCCTCGCCTGATACACAACGAAAGGGCAGTAACCTGATTTTTGTCTGTGTAAAAAACGAATACAGATATACATGTAATTACATATGTATCTAAAATTAACCAATATAAATCAAAAAAGTTAAATATAATGTTATTGTCTGTTGTGTTTGCATATTTTGACTTATGTGTTTATAGTGTGTTTTTTTTTTAATTTCGAAAACTAAAATAGTTAATAGATAAATTATTATAACGGATGTGTTTTGTATGTAATACAATTTCAGTAAATAACAGATTCATATAAATGACTATTTCAAGTGTATAAATGGCAAATTCTTGCGTATATATTAGTTTAGTAATATACATTACAAATACATGTCAGACACTTGACTATTTTTTTTTATTATAATATATTTCATAGCCAGATGCATAAGCCGCTGAGCATAATAAATATCAAAATATTTGTGACAGGCTGATTCAGAGAACTTATAGTAAAAATGACATCGGGTGCGGGGAAAAATGGATACAGCGGGCGCAATAAACAATTAACATATTGTATGTCATTTTAAAATGTTAAGTAGCGGTTAAACCGACTAACATCTCATCGAATTGTTTAAGCCTTAATGCTCAGATATTGAAAGTAATTTGTGATTGACACACATACAATTAACACTTTACTTATAAAAGTAATAGCTTAAAACTCAGGAGTTGATACTCTTTATTTTCAATTAACGAGTGTACATATACACAAGTCGTTATTTAGAATACAATGAAAATGCATACTCAAGAATATGTTAGTAAACTGCAATGGATTTGTAATTTGTGAATACTAACGTAAACTGTACGGAGGAATAATACATTTATACCCAAGAAATGGTCATTTATATGAACCTAATATTTACTAAAATTTAGTTCCATATTTAAAACACCGTGCATAATTGAAATGACCAGATTTCAATGAAAGAAGGTACTAATTAGCGAGTATTTCTCAGACAGCATTATTTACCGGACGTTCGCTTTTTAACGTGTATTGTAACCCTTAAACACAATTTGCTTAGTCACATAATTACATACGCTTGTTTTCTTGAAGTTGACAGCAGCAACTAGTTAAAAGGCAAGTATTATAGTTACAAAATTGCAATGTTTACACATTTCGTCGCAGTGAATGGTGACTTCCGCGCGAGGATATTAATAGCAAGCGCATGTGCATACAAAGTCACTAAATGAGGTCCGATATATGTTCTTGAATTTTTTCGTTCGTCTACTACAATACAGAAGATCTAAATTGTCTTTATTGCTACCTCTTTTTTTAAACAGAAACTGATGTGGTCAACACTCACACATTATTTTAATTATTGTTTTTTTACATTTAATACTCGAAACACTTTGTCGTGTACAGAATTGCTAGTTAACATGTCAATTAAAGGGAAACAAGTCAAATACACAATTATAAAATATCTGTTTGGATTATCTCTCTTGAATAGTTATTAATGGCTGTGTTTTCACTACCGAATTTAAAATTATTTCCCGTTTATAAATGCGATTAGCGTCATCAATTTTCAAGAAATAAATACATTCACGTCGTTAAAACGTTTCAGATAAGAAAAGTAACAGTTTAACTCTAATTTGTTTCCATTTACTCAAATTATATAAATGGCCGGAAAATACTCCTGTACAGTGTAAAATCACCTTCCTTTACTAATCGCCTCGTACATACACACGCGCACATCAAACAACTGTTTTGTTTGCATTCACTTGTAGAAAACGAACACAGCATATACCAGTAAATTTGTCATGACATATTTCTTATTATTAACGAGGTTATCCGAAAATAAAACTATATTTCGCCCGAGAAATACTCGCTAACCAGTATATGATGATTTGATAGTCCTAACAAAACATCTTGCAAAATGAATCGTTCCTTGTGTGTGTTAATAGCTAAAATACACATTTAAAACATGAATTGCATATTCCATTTAGCATATATTTGTATAACTTCAACCAATAAAAAAAAACAGCTCATAAGGCTGCAAATCAAGGTTTACAGAAACATACACGTGCACAAGTGACTATCGCACAACTCATACATGTCTAGATGTGAACGTATGCTCCTATTCTTTTGTTTTAGAAACAAGTAAACCAAAACATCAATTTTACACTGAGCTTATAACATTATAAAGCTTTTCCCAAAAAAGTGCGATGCCCTCGTGGTCTGGTGAGTATTCGATGTAATTATTGTCCTGTATCCACCGTACCATTTCCAAAGACATAGCGCTATGGGGCACTTGTTCTATCATAACTATAACAAGCGAAACGTTATCTCCTCTCGAATATATGCTCTCCATTCGCGCCATGTTGAACTCGTACATGCACCACTTGCTCTTCAGAAAAGAGTTTGACAAGATATCAACCGTTTTTCTGCTGCTATCGATAGCTTGTATGATGTTGTCTGATATGGCGTTACCAGCGAGAAAGTCTCTCTGGTGAAGGCAAAGCGACACGTGTTCTGTCTCTACTCGTGGAATAAACTCGTCCCGAATGAAACGTATATTAGCTTCAGAGTAGGAGATGAATGTATTATATTTATAGTTCTCAATAATAGTATAATCCGGCAGCCTTTTGTTTCCAAAATATCTCTTCTTTGACATGTACATGAAGTAACGAAGTTTCTATCGATTTTTTGATATAACTCCTCCAAAAACTAATGAAATGAATGTCGCCAAAGCTATGCAACATATTACAATGACCGCCGAGTATGAAAACTCTCGGGAATTCAAAACTTTATTATCAGATGAAACAAATTTGTAGTTTTCAAATCCGAACATGTTATTCTTCCGTTTTAGCAACCAATTCAGAAATTCTTGAGTATTGCAGTCATATGTTAATAAATTATTTTGTAAGTCCACTAAAAAAGTAGAATTCATTTTTTCATTGAATTCAAGCTGATGCTCTATATCAGTAGAAAGCGTATGAATCGAGTTAACAGACAAATTCAATGACAATAAATTACATAACATGTTGATGCTTATTTCAAAAGTTTCAATATCGTTGTTGCTCAAGTCTAAATGTACCAAATTAATCAGCATTTCAAAGGTCGAAGTTAACAATACTGTTATTCCATTGGACGACAAATCCAAATCCTCGAGGGATGACAGCATATCAAAGATATTTGATCGATACGGATCCGTCAATTGAAAACCTAATTAATTAGGAGAGAGCCTTAACACTTTCAGTGATGTGTAATTTAAAGTATTGGGTCCGATTTTTTTTATAGAACACCGAGACATATTCAAAATTTCTATTCTGGGAAGATGACGATAAGATCCGGTAAACGACTGAAGCACATTTCCGGAAACATCCATGAACCGGATTGAATTATCAAACGGCTTAAAATTAAACTCTATGTCTAAATTATAAATAAAATTGCAGTCATTGAAAATTAAGTTTTGAAGACTAACGGGAATTCGGGGATTAATATATACGTTCTGAAAATCAGGTTCAAAATAGCGGCATTCTGTGGAAGACTTTGCCCTTTCTTTCAAAAACGAGACATTGCAATAAGGACACGAGTTCTTACCTATATCAGTTGGGTGCCTAGGAAAATCCTTAACCTGCTCAGCGGTATATATTATAGGATTGAATGTTTTATGTAAAAATGAACTAAGTAAGGTTTCTAATGAAACCCAATTGAAGTAAATATTGCCCAAACGTGAATTTATTCAGTTCCATTCGTAATGTTTTCAACGATTGCGGAAAAAGTATAAGAGCATTTGTTTCAATGACCTCGATTCTATTCGCCGATATGTCGAAATATTCAACCGTCGTGTTCCAGAAGTAGCACAGATCCGACACAGTAACTTTGATGCCTATTCTAAAGGTGTTTAAAACGAAGGATATGTTCAAGAAGCCAATCCTCGAAAACTGCTAGCCGTACGTTATGTTCGCGAGTGATTTCATCCCCAGCTTCCGGTTGTAAGAAAGGTCTAGTACCTCAAGACTGTGAAGATGTTCGAATGACCCTGCTGTGATGCTAATGATTCCACAAGCGGATATGTTGAGAACTTGAAGCGATATATCAAATGCGATAAAGTGTTGTTGTCTATTCGGGAAAGGTTGCAGTAGGATTGGAAGTTCAATCCCGAAAGAGACACGTGTGCTATTTTTGAAAAGTTGAACAAAACATTTGGATAACCATCCATTGTGAGACTGCTTAAGTTCTTCTGGTCATCAAAGTATGGCAATGAAGCATTTAGTAATTATATGTTTTGACATCCATGAAGTTTAAGAGTCCTCAAAGTGTTCGGTAGAAAAGATACATTCCAGTTTTCGCTGTACACCGGTAACGAATTTCGAGATATATCTAATGTGAATAATTGGTGGAAATCACGAAAAATATCTTGTTCAATGGTAGATATTTGGTTAAAATTTAAGTATAAATCGGTCACATTTTCACATCCTTTAAGGTCCAAATCTATTAAGTTTCCAAAGTTATTTCTGCCTGCCCTTAGAACCACGGCTGCATATCCCTTAGTTGCAATGTCAGAACATATCTCCGACAGCCTCAGGCCTCCCATGCCCTCACAGTCCATTGTCATTCCGGTGTCAGTGTTGTTTTCGCATGTACATGTATGTCTCGGTCCATATGGGTAAACATTACGTTTACAGTCTATTCTGTTTAGTGTTATGACACAAACAATTACTATGAGTATTATATATATATATATATTATATACATATATATATTATATTATATTATATACTCGTTTTATGTATCCAGTTAAATTCTCAATTTAAAGCACAATGTTCACGTTAAAAGCCCTTCACCGCTGAACTACATTTCAACTTTGTATTGCCAACGTCTGAATGGGCTTAATCTACGTTTACCCTCTGTAGTTTACACTCGAAATTTCAGAGGTCATTTCGCAAACAGGGAAAATATATCGCCTTTATAAACAAGTTCATCGTTTTATCGTGTTGAGCAAGTATATAACAGTCTAGAAGGTTGATAAGTAACTTATAAAATGGAAAGACTGTATCGGTGTTATTTGCCAGTTATCGATGGACTCAGTACATATCTTCAATGTGTGGTAGTTCAGTCTTCAGAGGATGTAAGCAGTTGTGCTTTATTTTGTGATGTGCATGGAATATAGTTACGATCTTTCTCACACCCAGTTTGTTTGACAATTGTATGTAGATGAATACTTAAAAACCTTGATCTTTTTAATAGATTTCCAATCCCTACAAGGCTTCACTACTCACTGTACACTAAAAGTATGTATGAAGCGTTCGATTTTCGCGGCTCGTTTTGGCATTCATGTTTTCATTTTCTGTCGTTTTAAGTACATTTGATCGATATCGTTTTAGATGCGCGTTTGGTTTGTGATAGATTCTGGGGTAAGTGCGAGATTCAGCTAGCCCTCAAACCGTTTTAAATACATAAAATAGGTTAATTGTTTAGTCTCCCGCTGTGTCCATTTTGCCCCGCATCCGATGTCCCTTTTACTATAAGTTCTCTGAATCAGCCTGTTACAAATATGTTTTTGAAATTTATTAAGCTCAGCGGCTTTTGAATCTGACTATGAAATATATAATAACAAAAAATAATAGTCAAGTACATGAAATGGATTTGTAATGTGTATTACATCTATAAGTAATAGATACGCAAGCATTTGCCATTTATACACAAGAAATAGTCATATATGAATCTATTATTTACTTAAACCCCATTACATACTAAACACAGCAGTTTTTATATTTTATCTACTGAATATTTAATTTTCGAAATTTTGAAAACACTGTATACTATATACGTCAACATAAACAATCACAACATACAATAACACTATATTTAACTTGTTTATATTTCTATTGGTTCATTGTTTGTACATATGTCATGATATCTGTATTTGTTTATACATAGCGAATATCAGGTTACTGCCCTATCGTTGTGTATCAGGCGAGGCTAAGAACGGCGAGGCTTGCCGAGCCTGATATATAACACAACGATAGGACAGTAACCATTTTTTCTGTTTATCATAATCTACGTCCTTATTGAAAAAACCGAAATGTTAATCGCTACGACCTTGCATATTTAGCGGGAATGATCCGGCTGATTAACGTTTGATGTGTTAATAATGACGTCATGCGCACTTGCGCTTGAAATTTGTAAAATATGTTTTTGCAGTTTTGTTGCTTTTTGTGCCTTAAATATATATCATCTTGTTACCACATTGTTTGTTTTCTTGAACCTGATTCTATTTAACCAAAAAGGATGACTGTATTGATGTTTTTGTTTTGCTGCTTCCGCTTATATTTATTTCGTTTACAGAGAGGTGATATTAACATGCAGCTCAAAATTTTGTTTGGTACAAACAACTGGAAGAACAGTCATTCAATATGATTTATATAATTACTTTAAAAGAAATTTTAAGTAATTCTGCCACGACCCACGACTTGTTTTTAAAGACTAGGAAGGAAAATAAGTTTGGGTTATTCTGCAAAAAACAATGGCGGAGTCTATCGTAGTTATAATTTCGAATATTCCAAGAAGGAGTTCAATAAAATGCACGATCCAGCAAACTTTTGGCATTTAATAAGCATGCATTAGCGTTACTACTTCGCAGTATATAAGGATACATTTCACGTGACCTTGAGATAATTCTTACTTTGTTGTTAGATGATTTTGCTTCTGAAATGTAACCCAAAATAAAATAAAAAAAATAATGATTTCAATGTTTACAGTTTTGAAATTTGATTGGTTGTATTGTGCAAATGAAAAACATGAAAAAAATTACAACAATAGATTTAAAGTCAGGGTACCATCAAGTGGAAGAAGAGGAGAAACATAAAGAAAGGGCTGCATTCACCGAAGGGTCTATAGGATTTTTTAAGTTCAACAAGATGACGGTTGGCCTTACCAATGCTCCGGCCTCATACCAACGACTAAAATTGAGCATGATTCTCAAGTAATTCAAAGGCAGTAATGCTTTTCCATCGGAATGGGTCGTGGTGTAGTAAATATTCTGTCGCGCTAAGACCACGTGTTTGGGGAACGCGTTATGGAGATTAATGCTCGGCCCTGATAGTAAATTGTGTGATATGCATTCATTTGTTTAGGAAAATATCAGTATCCAAAATATTGTTTCTTTAGAATTCATATTAACGTTATAATTATCATCTAAATCTTTCTTGTATTAAAATATATCTGATAATAAGCCAGTACTTTAATCTCCTATAATAAAAGTGTATCCTAAGTTGCAATATTGTTCTATATTATTCTCAATATCTTCTAAAAAATTGAAATCCTCACTGCGTAAGACTTTTTTTCCTTTCTAAATACTATAATCCATTATCGTCTTTAAGTGTTTCGCTCGCCCCAATCATCAGTGAAAATGTTTTAGTTGATGCTGATGTAAACTTGCATGAGTAACCTTTCTTATCCAATTTGAAACAATTTGAAACGATGAATGAAGGTACAACAAATTTGACAAACTAATATTTCATTTTAGCCATGTTATGCTTAACTCATTTACTTTTACAAATTGATACTTTATCATTTAATGAAGTTGCATAATCAACTGAAATACCTCCTTCTAATGATGAATTTCCGCTACGATCGTTCTCGTTTTCCCGGGTTTCCGTTTTCTTATCCGGTGGACTATATCGAGTTATTTTCAATGTGTTCACTTTCTCAAAAAAGAGTTTTAATGTGTTCCTCACATTTTTTTTAATGATTCTTTGATTTCACTTAGATTGTGAAATTCTTATATGTCATTCGTTTCTTCGATTTGAGGCTGAGTTGTTTGGAAGCTTTGCAGGGTGTTTTCAAATATGTTAGGTTGTTCATTAAAAAAAATTGTGTCTTCGAAATGTTCATTTATAAAGTTGTAGCATGTTTCGATTGATTTCACTAATACTTCACTTGTATTTTTTGTTTATACATTTTTTTTTGTGTTTTGAATTGACTGATTCTTCTACTTGATCAATTTTGTTTAGTGTTTCTGCTGTCTTCTATGAATCTCGCGGCCCAAGGTGGTAGGTGTTTTGATGTCTTGGCTGGCTTTATTACGGACTAAAAACTGATTGAGCGGCGGAGAAGGACAACCGACCTTATTGACAAAATGTGGATTTCAGATTTATGATGGCATCAAAAACACAATTTTTGCGAAAATTGAAAACATTCTGTGCTGTGGACAAGTTTAAACTAGTGATGCAATAGGTTACCAAATAAAAAACAGTTACCGGTTAACCTTTTTTCGTAACCGGTTATTAACCGGTTAACCGAAAAACCTTTAATAACAAAAAAGGTTTAAGTATACGTTAAAAAAAGTCATACTGCTCGTACAAGTACTCTCTATTGAAACGAAAGTAATTTAAGATCGCTTGCGTTGATAACATATCAGTTTCTTAATAAAATTGTATTACAACATTTATTTTAATAATGTTGTAAATGTATGCTATATTTTGTATTTATTTTTCCTGCGTAAAAGCATATGAATAAAAAGTTATAAGAACTACACAATGTTAATTTCACGTGTCTGTATTGTATTTTTTGTTGGGCCGCTTACATTTCGTCCGCGTCGTATCAATCCCAACAATGTTGTGTTTCTTTGTTCATTTCGTTTTAATTAAATATGTATATTAGTTCTTTTGTATTTTCAGTATATTCATTTAATAGCGATGTTAATAAGTATTATAATCTCAAATACTGATAATTACGTATGTTTTTGAACGTACCGTACCGCGCAACTTTGTGGCAATTGCACACATACAAACTGTAATGATTTAATTTTTTAAATAACTATTTGATTCATGTTTATTAATTAAACTCATAATTTGTTTTCTTAAAACAAAACTTGCCTAAGACGGTAGTGGGGGCATCGTTGATGACGTAAATTACTTTTAATAATATTAACTTCTGATAAAACAAATACGACGTTAATTCGATAAGATTTTAACAGCGAATACTTATCTTGATTAAATTTTTACTTATAAACACTTTATTTTCGCCAGCAATCAGTGTTGGATATTGGTTAACAAAACATCAAAATAAGTCGTACAATGTCTCAACTGATTTTTATCGCGAGTTAGATTAATATGTCAATTACGTCTTCGCTAATATAGGGTTCCCACTCACCGCAGTTCGCTAGTTAAATATTCGCGGGTTAAACAAAACAAAAGTGCCAATTATCAAAACGGACCCCCTGTTTTTAACCACGCATGCACTGATTTATTGCGTTATTACTTTGTTTGTTTACACGTTATTTATTACCGTCGTTGGTGCGGCATATTGTTCTAACTAGTAGCCAGCGTAAGTTGGCAGTATGTCGCGCGCAAAACGTAAAATCGTACGAATTATTCCATGAAAAAAGAATGTATTTTTTTATCAGGTAAACCTTTTCCCCAAAATGTAACCGGTTAACTTGTCGTTTCAGTAGGTTAACCGGTTAACCTCTTGCATCACCAGTTTAAACATTTAGTGTCGATTTTTTTTTACATCGTTAACACAACCTGCACTATAGACATTATTACAACAAACGATGAAACGTGAGAAAATATAAGGAGAGATAATCTAGTCATTATCCACTTCTTTTATTTCATAACACAAACTTTAAGAATTACATGATCGAAACAGGGATCATTGCCTTGGAACTTTCAATTCA
This sequence comes from Dreissena rostriformis, assembly GCA_007657795.1. Lineage (NCBI taxonomy): Eukaryota > Metazoa > Mollusca > Bivalvia > Myida > Dreissenidae > Dreissena > Dreissena rostriformis. The sequence continues at coordinate 10,824 of VMBQ01009363.1, forward strand.
AAGCAGTGGGGTTTAAACCAGAATTAATCACCAAACACGCGTCTAAAACTATCTCAATTAAATGAACTTGTGCAGACATAAGATGAAAATATGAATGCCTACACGTAAGGCTCGGTTCGAGGGCTAATACAACCTTACACTTGCCCAAACATTCATCACAAACCAAACGCGCTTCTAAAACCATCTCAATAAAATGAACCTATGCATATAGAAAATAAAAACATGAATGCCATAAACGTGACGCTTAAATTGAATGCTACACACATACTTATAATGAAAAAGTGTCGTAAGTATCGTTAATCTATTAAAACGAGGGATCGGTTTAAACGTGATAAATATAAAAAGAATTATGGCCCATCTATGAAATATTTTGAACTATCAAGTTTGCGATGTATCTACAAAAAATTGTTAAACACGTTAGGTGTGAGAAAGGTCGAAAACATGATTCATTAACACGACAAAAATTTAGCTATACTGTCTTCAGCCTCTGACGACTGAAATACTAAACCATTGAAGATATATAATGCATCGCACGATGAGTGGGAAAGAACGCTGATAAAATCCATGCCATTAAATAAGATACACAACCACCGCGAATGTTAAATACTGGCTCGAAACAGTTCATCGATAAATATTTTATAAGGCGATACACTTTACCTGTTTGCAAAATAACCTCTTGAATATAGAGTGTACACTACAGAGTGTAAACATGAATTAAGCCAATGCGGAAGTTTGAAATACATATAGTTCAAATGTAGTTTAGCGGTGAATTGCTTGTAACGTAAATATTGTGCTTAAAATGGGGATCACTTTCTTGAGAATTTAACAGGATATATAAACATGGGCTATGAAATAGTTATCGTAATTGTTTGTGTCATTACAATAAACAGAATTGAATCTAAACGGAATGTGTATCAATGTGGGCCGAGACAGGCATGTGCATGTGAAAACAACACTGACAACGGAATGACAATGGACTGTGAGGGCAGGGGTGGCCTGAGGCTGTCGGAGATATGTTCTGACATAGCAACTAAGGGATATGCATCAGTGGTTATAAGGGCAGGCAGAAACAACTTTGGAAACTTTATAGCTTTGGACCTTAAAGGATGTGCAAATGTGACCGAGTTATACTTAAATTTTAACCAAATATCTTCCATTGAACAAGACACGTTCCGTCATTTCCACCAATTATATACATTAGATATATCTCGAAATTTGTTACCGGTGTACAGCGAAAACTGGAATGCATCTTTTCTACCGAACACTTTAAAGACGCTCAAGCTTCATGGATGTCAAAACACATTATTACTAAATGTTTCATTGCCTGACTTCGATGATCAGAAGAACTTACGCAGTCTCACAATAGATGGCTTTCCAAATGTTGTATTCAACTTTTCAAAAATAGCACACGTGTCTCTGTCGGGATTGAACTTCGAATCCTACTGTAACCTCTCCCGAATAAAAAACGACACTTTCTCGAATTTGAGATCGCTCAGAGTTCTCAACATATCCGCTTGTGGAATCATAAGCATCACAGCGGGATCATTCGAACATCTTCACAGTCTTGAGGTACTAGACCTTTCTTACAACCGGAAGCTGGGGATGAAATCATTCGCGAACATAACGTATGGCTTGCAGTTTTCAAGGATTAGCTTATTGAACATATCCTTCGTTTTAAACACCTTTGGAATAGGCATCAAAGTTACTGTGTCGGATCTGTGCTACTTCTGGAACACGACGGTTGAATATTTCGACTTATCGGGGAATAGAATCGAGGAAATTGAAACAAATGCTCTTATACTTATTCCGCCGTCGTTGAAAACATTACGTATGGATCTGAATAAATTCACGTTTGGTCCATACTTACTTCAACTCGGTTGCATGAAAAACGTTCAGACAATGGCTGGTTCATTTTTAAATAACGCATTCAATCCGATAATATATACCGCTGAGAAGGCTAAGGATTTTCCTAGGCACCCAACTGATATAGGTGAGAACTCGTGTCCTTATTGCAATGACTCGTTTTTGAAAGAAAGGGCAAAGAATTCCACAGAATGCCGCTATTTTGAACCTGATTTTCCGAACGTTTATATTGTTCCCCGGTTTCCCGTAAGTCTTCAAAACTTAATTTTCAATGACTGCAATTTTGTTTATAATTTAGACATAGAATTTGATTTTACGCCGTTTGATAATTCAATCCGGTTTATGGATTTTTCGGGAAATGTGCTTCAGTCGTTTACTGGATCTTATCGTAATCTTCATAGAATAGAAATTTTGAATATGTCTCGGTGTTATATCAACACAATCGGACCCAATACTTTAAATTACACATCACTGAAAGTTTTAAGGCTCTCTCATAATGAATTAGGTTCGCAATTGGCGGATCCATATCGATCAAATATCTTTGATATGCTGTCATCCCTCGAGGATTTGGATCTGTCGTCCAATGGAATAACAGTATTGTTTACTTCGACCTTTGAAATGCTGATTAATTTGGTACATTTAGACTTGAGCAACAACGATATTGAAACTTTTGAAATAATCATCAACATGTTATGTAATTTATTGTCATTGAATTTGTCTGTTAACTCGATTCATACGCTTTCTACTGACATACAGCATCAGCTTGAATCAAATGAACAAATGAATTCCACTTTTTTAGTGGACTTACAAAATAATTCATTAACATATGATTGCAATAATCAAGAGTTTCTAAAGTGGTTATTAAAACGTAAGAATAACATGTTCGGATTTGAAAACTACAAATTCGTTACATCTGACAATACGGTTTTGAATTCCCGAGAGTTTTGCGAAGACATTGGGAACCTTGCCTCCAGGTGTGAATCATACACGGCCGTCATTGTAGTATGTTGCATAGCCTTGGCGACATTCATTTCATTAGTTATTGGAGGAGTAATATACAAAAATCGATGGAAACTACGTTACTTCATGTACATGTCGAAGAAGAGATATTTTGGATACAAAAGGCTGCCGGATTATACTGTTATTGAGAACTATAAATATGATGCATTTATCTCCTACTCTGAAGACAATATACGCTTCATTCTGGACGAGTTCCTTCCACGAGTGGATACAGACCAGGTGTCACTTTGCCTTCACCAGAGAGACTTTCTTGCTGGTAACGCCATATCAGACAACATCATACAGGCTATAGATAGCAGCAGAAAAACGGTAGTTATCTTGTCAAATGCTTTTCTGAAGAGCAAGTGGTGCATGTACGAGTTCAACATGGCGCGAATGGAGAGCATATATTCGAGAGGAGATAACGTTTCACTTGTTATAGTTATGATAGAACCAGTGCCTCATAGCGCTATGCTGTTGGAAATGGTACGGTGGATACAGGACAATAATTACATAGAATATACAACAGACCAAGAAGGCAACACACTGTTTTGGGACAAACTTTGTAATGTTATAATTTCAGTGTAAATTTTATTTTGGTTTTACTTGTTTTTAAAATAATAGAATGGAAGCATGGTCTTTATCGGGTTTACGTAAATGTCCATTTTGAAAGGTTTGATTTGTACGGTACCGATAGTCTCTAGTATGCGTGTATGTTTCTTTAAACTTTTATGAGAATCATTTTTAGCATTTTTAACTGTTTTATTGATTGAAACTATTATTTTATATATAGATAATTTTGTTATTGATAGTATGTATCCCTGCTAAATGCAATATGCATGTATTTTAGTTATAAACACAAACAGAAACGATTTATTTGGCAAGTTGTTATGGTGGGACTTTCAAATCATCATATACCTCCCTCTACCGCAATCTGATCATGCCAATTAAAGACGGTGTTTTATAAATGGAATGGAATTTAAGTAAATATAGGATTCATATACATATGACACTATCTTGCGTATAAATGACTTATTCTTGCGTACAGATTTTTTAAGTATTCCGAATTACAAATACATTACATCCAGGGCATTCAGCTTCATGTAGTAACAATGTTCAAAACAAGTCAGTCCGCACAGGCTAATCAGGGACGACAATTTCCGCTTTTATGACACTTTTCTTTTAAATGAAGTCTCTTCTTAGCAAAAATCCAATTAAGGCGGATCGTGTCATCCCTGATTAGCCTGTGCGGACTGCACAGGCTAATCTGGGATGACAATTTACGCACAAACATTTTGTCCAGTTTTCTCAGAACGCGACACAAATTATGGTTATCTATGGAACCGGTTAGTGCTTTGTAGCCTGGAAAGGAAATCCGGCGATTTCGAATCGTATAAAACCTTTGAAAACAGCTGGCTGGCAGAATCATACAACGAAGGCCGCGCATAAAATAACTGTATAAGTTTAAAACGATGCATGATATTTTATGATTTTGGAAGTTATAATAATGTGAAAATAAACTGAGTATCTTTACGAGACGGCACTTCGAATATAACTTGGCCATGGAGGAACTTTTACATCACTGGGGACACATGTTGGTTACAATAATGTTTTCTGAACCACTTATAAATCATATACTAATACAGGGAAACGGTTCAACCAAGAGCATGTTCGTTTTCTGAACCACTTATAAATCATATACTAATACAGGGAAACGGTTCAACCAAGAGCATGATTGTTTTCTGAACCACTTATAAATCATATACTAATACAGGGAAACGGTTCAACCAAGAGCATGTTTGTTTTCTGAACCACATATAAATCATATACTAATACAGGGAAACGGTTCAACCAAGAGCATGTTTGTTTTCTGAACCACTTATAAATCATATACTAATACAGGGAAACGGTTCAACCAAGAGCATGTTTATCTCAATTGACAGTGTGCTTGTGTATGTGTTTTCGTGTTACTACAGGTTATTTCAATTTGACAACTTCAATGGTACACTGATCTAGGGAACATTGAAATAAGCGTATATTTCTTAGACACATAATTATAATTTATTGTAATTTTGTCTCTTATTGAAATATATGTAAATAATAATTACGTAAGTGTCTACATTTTGACAAATGATTTTCAAAATAGAAACTGTTTATTTGTGTCATTCCATAGAATGTATTGTAAACATTTGTTATATGCGCGTAAGTCTATTAATATCGTATGTCGTTAAGTACAAGTTAACTCAGCTAAATGATCACACGGAGGTTGAATGTCAACATCACTTTATGTTTTATCATCATTAATCAAAGATGCATTGATTCTTTCATAGAATCGATCAGGCGATATCAAAGCTTGAACTCCATTATTATGACCAATAAATGTATTGAAAGATTTAAGCACGACAAAGTTTACGGCCACATTTAAAGATTACAAGTATTTGAATACCATTTTTATTCAATGACTGTATTGAAAATAATTTAACAATAATAGCAGTGTCGATTGAATAAAAGAATATTCATAGTTCTTAACCAACTTTTTTGAATATGTGTACATTCTACATTATGGGAGTATAGCAATAAAACAAATTGCATTAAATTATGCGACCAGCAAGTAATTTACTTGTATCTCTACAGTGCAGGTGTCTGCTTATAGTCGGAGCAATAATATGAAACACATATCTATTCTATAACATCCTTTAGAAGACTACAATATATATTACTATGTTTAACATAAATAATGTACATATTTGCATCTTTGTTACATGTGAACGTTCATATCTATATAGTATCAACACAAATTCCCTGAAATGGACCAAACTTTTAACAGATGGCAAAAATGATAGCTGTGTTTATATAAAAAGCATATGTTCAGTATTTATTGCAAAATTTGATATGGGGTGTCTTTGAAAGTAACTATCAAGTTTAACTGTTTTGCATATAAATGGCCTTTTTATTTGCATATTTTGTTTATAAATTCATATCGTACTACATTCATTAAATAACGTCCATGTTAGTAACCTGGTTTAAATGAACGTGTCAAGACGGTTTTACTTATAAGCTGTATTAAAAACTTTAATAGAAGATATTGTTTGTGTCGGCATAATTGTTCAATTTGAGCTCACATGGACGCACATTGCTAATGGGTAGGTGTTGTATTCTAAATTACAAGTCAATATGGGAAGGGAAATTGTCACTACATTTAGTATAGTTAAAGCATGACATTTAATATGAAAAAATGTTGAACGGTTTTGTTTCTTATTCGTTATTAAAATATTGCAGCACTGATGTTGGCTAGTCCAACTTTTACCTGACAATGTAGAAAATACACTAGGCACGTGTTGCAATGCACCACATACTGAAATGTGCACATGCACAATTACAGCATAAAGCTAAACGCTTCCCCTTAACCCTCAAAATACTTCAATGCAGTAAAGTCATCTTAGTGCATCATAACCTTTGCAAAGTGAAGTTCTTTGCGAATGTCTGATGTTTGGCGTACCTTCAATATTTAGTCAGGCGGACATATACCCTCCCTCTTGTTTGCCACATAACACCTTAATAGTTTAAACAATAAATGGACACTTAGTTGACAAGGAGATGACTTATAAATAATGGTTATTCATCAATTGCCCCTTTGTCATAATGCGAAAACATAATGCCATGATTAATTGAATGATGGGAGGGTCAGTATTTGGAGTGGCGTATGCCCAAGACGGCATATGCCCACCTTTGCTAAAATATCGGGAGACCACATGTCCGGAAGGAAAATATTTTATAAGTTGCTTTGCTATTGAAGTATATATACACTATTTGACTTCCTGGATTTGGCCAATTCTGACACTAGAGTCATGATTAAATGAAACATAGTCGAGGACCACTATACGATGTTTCATTTTTTACATATAACACTTTTGGACCTAAAGGCTTTAAAGGTGTTAGTATTAACATAACGTAACATTATGTGAAACAAAACGGAAATAATTTGTGCAGTTTTTAAAGTAGGATGATTGAAAAAAGTACATGCACAGCGTCATATATAAGGAACAATGATTGTAAGTTTGAATGTATAATAATAAGTGGTTAATAAAAATGTGCAGGATGTAAAGCTTCAGACATGAATTCATATTGAACTGATGCTACAGGAAAATAGCACTTATAAATGTGAGGTTGGTGTATACAATGTCAAGATAAGTGTACATATTGTACCTTATTTTAGAAGAGCATTCTTTGTGTGAACTGCAAGTCTTAAAACACCATGTCACTGTATAAGTGTCAGCTTATATAGGGAATATCTTCTTTCCCCCAAATTGAAATTGTGTACATTTTATTTAATTGCATATGTTTTTCCATCAATTATTTTTAGCCTTCTCATGCATCATTGCATCATGATCCTATATTCTTAAGTAAATGTATATATTTGAAAACAAAATGCATATAAATTTAATTGTAAGTTTTACTTCCACTTTTTTCTTTCTATGTTTTTTGTGTTGTTGTTATTTTGACGCAAGTTTATTTATGTTGGCATTATTGCTTTATTGTGTTTTGACGATGAGCTGTATAGACTTAAGTCGCAAGTAAACTTGCTGTACCGTTCTGTTCTGTCTATACATATATATTTATTATAAGTGCATCATGAGAGCAACCTAATGAAACTGTCCGAATTGTCCCCGATTATTTTCAATAAAATGGTGTCCAACGTTTTCCTATATAGTTAACTATAGCAAAAACAGCACTGTCAAGAGTTGTCCTACCTCGTTGATGACGTAATTGTAGTACATTCCAATGAAGAGAGCTATTTGATATCATTGATAAAATCCGAAGTGGACAGGGATGTAACGCTTTCGTCATCATTAAATAAGGATAGACTACAGAGATAGGGGCAGCTTTTTTGGCATTGGATTCCCTGCACAAACCGTCCGAAATTACCCGGATAAACTCTAATAAACCAGTCAGCTTCAGAATAAAATCTTGGATTATTTATATTGATTATTGTAAACAAACAAAATGTATTTAACGCGTGAATTCAAAATGCATGAGTGAAATCGCTGAAAATTAGCTGTTGCTGAATATGCAAGTCCTTCGATTTATCAAAAAAAAAATCTAAAAATTAGTCGCCACAAAATTCCAATGCTTTACCAGGGCTTTTTTCCCTATTCCATTTCCAATCCTTATTTAGATATGTTTTTCAAAATATCTAAATCAATATAATTGCAAATAAGACTTGCACTATTTACGGCTTATACCATCCTTACAGACTTTTATTGACTTTTAAAAATTACGCTAGAAAAGAATACGATCACGCGTCTTGTTGTATTAAGTTCATTTATGTTAACACGCAAAATTATTTTGTTATGCTTATTTGTATGTTATCAATACTTATTCTTGTTTGTAAATGGCAAATTGCCAGTTCTTCCGGATAACTTCAACTCGGATAATATTGACAATTCTACATTCTGAAAAAATGAGAACAAGAGTGCCAAACTGTCACAAGATACGCCCATTTGAAGGATTTGGACAACTTGATAACTTTTCCATTTGAGTGGCAAAATGATATATTTTTGAAAATTAATCAACACATAACTTTACCATTTGAGTAGCAAAAAGATATATTTGTATGTCATAACTAACTATTTGAGAGGCAAAGTGATATAGTTTTTTTTAAATTAAGCAACAAATACATAACTAACCATTTAACTGCATAACTAACCATACAACTTGACCTAGATATCACCTAGACACAACTTCTGACCAAATTTGGTGAAGATCGGATGAAAACTACTTCAATAAGAGAGCGGANTAATTGTAGTACATTCCAATGAAGAGAGCTATTTGATATCATTGATAAAATCCGAAGTGGACATGGATGTAATATAACGCTTCCGTCATCATTAAGTAAGGATAGACTACAGAGATAGGGGCAGCTTTTTTGGCATTGGATTCCTTGCACAAACCGTCCGAAATTACCCGGATAAACTCTAGTAAACCAGTCAACTTCAGAATAAAATCTTGGATTATTTATATTCATTTTTATAAACAAACAAAATGTATTTTACACGTGAATTCAAAATGCGTGAGTGAAATTGCCCTAAACTGAAAATTAGCTGTTGCTGAATATGCAAGTCCTTCGATTTATCAAAACAAAAATCTAAAAATTAGTCGCCACAAAATTCCAATGTTATACCAGGGCTTTTTTTCACTATTCCATTTCCAATCCTTATTTAGATATTTTTTTCAAATTATCTAAATCAATATAATTGCAAATAAGACTTGCACTATTTACGGCTTATACCATCCTTACAGACTTTTATTGACTTTTAAAAATTACGCTAGAAAAGTATACGAACGCGTCTTGTTGTATTAAGTTCATTATGTTAACACGCAAAATGATTTTGTTATGCTTATTTGTATTTTATCGATATTTATTCTTGTTTGTAAATGGCAAATTGCCAGTTCTTTCGGATAACTTTAACTCGGATAATATTGACAATTCTACATTCTGAAAAAATGAGAACAAGAGTGCCAAACTGTCACAAGATACGCCCATTTGAAGGATTTGGACAACTTGATAACTTTTCCATTTGAGTGTCAAAATGATATATTTTTGAAAAGTAATCAACACATAACTTTACCATTTGAGTGGCAAAAAGATATATTTGTATGTCATAACTAACTATTTGAGAGGCAAAGTGATATAGTTTTTAAAATTAAGCAACAAATACATAACTAACCATTTAACTGCATAACTAACCATACAACTTAACCTAGATATCACCTAGACACAACTTCTGACCAAATTTGGTGAAGATCGGATGAAAACTACTTCAAATAGAGAGCGGACACCATGCTTAATGCTTGAAATGCACTAAGTGACCTCGTGACCTAGTTTAAACAATAAATGGACACTTGGTTGGCAAGGAGATGACTTATAAATAATGGTTATTTATCAATTGCCCCTTTGTCATAATGCGAAAACATAATGCCATGATAAATTGAATGATGGGAGGGTCAGTATTTGGAGTGGCGTATGTCCAAGATGGCATATGCCCACTTCGCTCAAATATCGGGAGACCACATGTCCGGAAGGAAAATATTTTATAAGTTGCTTTGCTATTGAAGTATATATACACTATTTGACTTCCTGGATTTGGCCAGTTCTGACTCTAGAGTCATGATTAAATGAAACATAGTCGAGGACCACTATAAGATGTTTCATTTTTTACATATAACACTTTTGGACCTAATGGCTTTAAAGGTGTTAGTATTAACATAACGTAACATAATGTGAAACAAAACGGACATAATTTGTGTAGTTTTAAAAGTAAAATGTACATGCACAGCTTCATATATAAGGAACAATGATTGTAAGTTTAAATGTATTGCAATTGTGTACATAATATTTAATTGCATATGTTGTGCAATCAATTATTTTAAGCATTCCCTTAAATTTGTTTAAACAGAACGAGCCTTCTCATACATAATTGCATCATGATCCTACATTCTAAAGTAAATGTATATATTTGAAAACAAAATGCATATAAATTTAATTGTATGTTTTACTTCCACTTTTTTCTTTCTATGTTTTATTGTTGTTGTTATTTTGACGCACGTGTATTTATGTTGGCATTATTGCTTTATTGTGTTTTGACGATGAGCTGTATAGACTTAAGTCGCAAGTAAACTTGCTGTTCCGTTCTGTTCTGTCTATGCATATATTTAGTATAAGTGCATCATGAGAGCAACCTCAAAAAACTGTCCGAATTGTCCCCGATTATTTTCACTTAAATAGTGTCCAACGTTCCCCTATATTGTTAACAATAGCAAAAACAGCACTGTCAAGAGTTGTCCTACCTCGTTTATGACGTAATTGTAGTACATTCCAATGAAGAGAGCTATTTGATATCATTGATAAAATCCGACGTGGACAGGGATGTAACGCTTTCGTCATCATTAAATAAGGATAGACTTTAGAGATAGGGGCAGCTTTTTGGCATTGGAGTCCATCCACAAACCGTCCGAAATTACCCAGATAAACTCTAATTAACCGGTCAGCTTCAGAAAAATCTTTGATTATTGTTTTTACAAAAAAAGGTTTGTATATTTTACGCATTAATTCAAATTTTATTATTGGAATCGCCCTATACTGAAAATTATCTGGTGGTGAATATGCAAGTCCTTCGATTTATCCGAAGAGAATTATTTCCAAAAATAAGTCGCCAAAAAATGTCAATGCTATACCAGGGCTTTTTTGCCCTATCCTGTAGGTACGAATATCGGCCCATTCCCAATCCTTATTTAGATATTTTTTTTCCAATTATCTGAATCAATATAAATGCAAATAAGACTTGCACTATTTTCGTCTTACCTTTTTTACAGACTTGGCGTGAAATAGACAATCCCAGAAATTGATACCTCCCGGATAACCGCCCCTGAATACTCCCGCGCGCCGCAATCACGGTACTGAAGAACAATATAGGTACCTATATGTTTGTGTAGGTCCCTGAACAATAAAATAGAAGGAAGCGACGCGATTATCTTGATTATTCAAGAGTTTATTTACAGGTCGCCTCCGCGTCTTCACGACAACATACAATGTATCGACCTGCCCCTGTGGCCTTTCAGGGGGAAATATTAATTTCTAGCCAAATTAGGATAAATTAACCCGGCTTCCCGGGTATTCCCAAAAGAGATAATTTAGATCCAAATAGGCCAGCGCACGATGGCCAATGAGGCCTTAATGTGCGCTGGTAGACAATTTATAGACAAAACATGCCTGGTTGCCCTTAAAATGGCAACGTTACTCCGCAAAAGGAATGCTGACAATCTAGCAAAGATATTCCTCCTACTCCAAGCGCGCTGCGCCGCCTGTATGGCCACTCGAAGTCACCAGCCGTCGACCCGATCCCCAGAACGATTTCCCCAGTAAGTTAATCGCACTGAGTACCGCCGTCCTGGGACACATTCCTAATGCCACTCCCTCGAAGTCCTGGATTGCTCCAGATCCGCCCCGTCCGTATCATAAGTAGAGAAGACGCCCGGCTCGAGGGATGACGGTACCCGCTGGATTAGCAAAGCCGCCCGCAAAAGTTCCCCTATTCGACAAGTCTTCAAGAAAATCTTCTGCGGGTGACTCTCGTCCCGGTCGCGACGCACACGCTCCAGCAGCTGACCGGGATATGATAGAGATGTTATCTAATATATTTGAAGATTTGAATAGTTTCTGTTACCGATATGATCATCACATAATAGTTCACATTTTTTATATAAATATTTGTATCAGTTATTTGGTGATTAATAGAAACATTTTAATTACAAGATTCGTCTGCAGTTTTTAATAGTCATAAAACTCAGCATGAATTAGGCCTTGATTGTTAATTTAAATGGTGACGCATGGTATCTTATCTTAATAAAAGTATCTACACATGTGCAGACATGTGGTGTCACAGACATACCAATTAACACTTTAATCCACAGAGTTGACTTCAGACTTTAGATATTGATTTAACATTTGTAATTATCCTTGAATAATTCCATTCCAAAAAGAAATAATTACATTTTAGGAAATGGCATTACTGAAAGCAGGTATGTAATATACATCCCTTCTGAAGGGTGTGCTTAGAAAAGCTAACTCGGCCTTAAACATTACGTGTTGTTACTTAGTAATGTTGCACACGGTGCCTATACCACGTGATTTTTTAAGATCTGTGTTGGGATAATACTGTGAACAAAAGCGCGACCCAGGTAACATTTTTAAGAAAGTCTTCTTTAATATTTCACCATTTCTCATGGGATTAAGGGAGAGCCCGCTCCTTCATGAGAGTTTTCTATAGGTATCATATGTTTTTTAACAAATAAGTAGTTTTTCAGTAAAGTGCAACCGCGCGTTTGTAATATGTAGTCCCCACACTGATCCGACATTTTTCTAACCGTTCAAACGCGCGGTTGCACTTTACTGAAAAAATACTTATTTGTTTAAACAAAATCATGATCACGAATGAGCGGGCTCTCCACTTTATCCCATTAGAAATGGTGAAATAGTTATCCTTAAAAATGTTACCTGGTGTTGATAGTATTCTCCCAACACATATCCAAAAAGTCACCTGGTATAGGCACCGTGGTATATGTAGTTAATTTTTCATTGGTAAATAAAATCGCAGGTCGGCACCTGTATGTTGTCGTGAAGTCGCGGACGCGACCTGTAAATAAACCTTGAATACACACGGTTCATAAAATCAACCGAGTGGTTGTGGTATCCACCCGATTTACGTCAAATCCATTCAGCCTTGCCAAAACAGAAAGGCAAAGTGCTCATAGTTCATCTACACTATTGACAATCCATTTCCAGCGAATATGCGGCACAAATGTGTTATTTTAAGCAGATGAAACATTGTTGCGAAACTACTGATGGACGCTATCTGGGATCATTTCAGCCTCGTTCTGGAAAATTGGGGTAAATTCGTCTGCGTTTAAGTGTCGTCCCAGTCCGCACAGGTTAATCAAGGATGAAATATTTCGCCTAGACTGGATTTTCGTATAGATGAGACTTCCTTTAAACGAATAATACCATGAAAGCAGAAAGTGTCGTCTCTGATTAGCCTACGCGGACGGCACAGTTTTCCCAGAACGCGGCTAAGTTTTAGAATGATATTGTGCCACATATCATGAAAGATATGGATCCCGTTTTCATTGAGCAAAATACGATCATAACAAAATGGACAATACGAAGATCTAAAAACAATGTCACACATTATTGCATATCAAAGGCTATTTTCAGTCACACAATTCTGAAGAAAAAATAAAATAAACTTAACAGAATTGATGTATGGGGAAATATTGATAAATTGTCTATATCGACAACTACTAACGTTTAAGCATTTTCTGTTTTAAAAACGAGTTTGTTTGTTTGTTTTGATATACATGTACAGTGGGCTCTGAGCTTCATTAGAATTTCCCGTTTCCTTCAGACCGGCATGGGTATATCATTACCAAAACAGAAATATTGAAGCTTATGCATGCACATGTACAGTACATAATCTTAAACAATCTAGTAAACATGATAATGAGCCTCGCTCTGGGAAAATGGGGCTTAATATGCGTGCGAAAAGTCTCGTCCCAGATTAGCCTGTGCATTCAACACACTTATCTTCGACGACACTTTCCGCCTTAACTCTGTTGTGTTTTGTTTTCTAAGAAGAGACTTCCTTTAAACGAACAATACCATAAAAGCGGAAAGTGTAGTCCCTGATTAGCCTGTGCGGACTGTACACTAAATAAAAAAAAAAATATCGAACGATATAACTGGATAATATGATAACATAAAAAATAGTCATACACAGGTTTTCGCTTTCTTCCCAAAACATCGTTTTAGAGAATAACCCGGATCACAACCAAAATCAAGACTTTATGGCAACCAGTTGCTAACTTAACACACTTACATATCATCGCGGCGGGTTAATTTATTGGCCTCAGATCAGATATCAAAGCGAACGATGCAAACCTATTCTTGTGGAACTTAAATAAAATCCCCGAATGCTATTGTACATGATGTAACGCTATGGTACATGTTGTATGACGATGGCAAAATGATTGGGGCATTTCCCCGCAAAGAACGCAGGATGAATCATAGTTTAAAATATATTTAGTTTACATGTATGTCTTTGTATAACAATGTTTACATGTATACCTGAACATTGGGCAATGACACGGTTTTACCCGTCAGTAAGATCACATTAGTTAAAGGGACTTGTTCACAGATTTTGGCATGTTTTGAAGTTTGTCATTAAATGCGTTCAATTGATAAATGTAAACATTAGAACTAAAAAGCTCCATTATAAACGAAGAATAAAATTAAAGAAAAAAACGTAATCCACACCGGGGCTCGAACCACTGACCCATGGAGTGAAAGTCTAGTGCTTAAACCACTCAGTCATCGGTGCTGATAGAGTATGAGGTTAATTTTATACTTAATATAAGTAATTCTCGTAATGTCACAAACTATAACGATAATAACAGATTTCTCCAAATTGTTCAATCGTTTCGAGTTTGTAACGCTTTATTATTTTCAGGTTTTTAAATCGTTAAAAGATGCATCTAAAAGATATATTAGAGCATGGTAAATGCTCAGTTTTACTGTTTCTTCGAAAATATCATAACTTCTACGATAATTTGCAAATCTGAAACATTTTTTTTTATTTTGGTAAATTTACCAAAACGTGAACGGTTCCCTTTAAAAGGGAGAAACATGTTTTATCAATTTCAATATTAGTTTGCTTCAAAAACCATATTTGCATAATAATTTCCTCCGCACCTAAAAAATTAAAGTACATGAGAAAAAAAAAACATTTTATATCCGAATTTATGTTTGAAAACTTGCATATACAAATAGGGCATTTCTAGTTATTTTGAAATAGGAAAATACCATGTGTGATTTTAAACTCAGTTTCTAGTGCGTATGCTTTAGGAGATATAATAAAAGTGACTACAACGTATGTGAAAGCTTGCTATAGGACCGGTATTTACAAAACTTCCATTGAGAATATTAAAAGCTGTTCTTTATCTTTGTAAGTTCAATGACAATCTCTAACCAAATGGTAAACATAAGTATGTGCAATTTCTGAAAATAAATATCGACCAAATAGTTAAAAGTGCTACACTTTTTAATGCGAAATGAACTTGCGTCATCCGTAAAATATAATAGCACGTGGACATGCTTAACTGCATTATTACCATTTAATAAAATGCGTAAAAACCTTTAAACCACCATTTAACACCTGTCATACCGTTTTGCTCTGCTAATTTATACGTACACACCATTCCAGCCGTATTGTATGACCTAAGTTAACCCTTTGCATGCTGGGAAATTTGTCGTCTGCTAAAATGTCGTCTGCTGATTTTCTAAAATTAGCATTTTCTTCGAGTTGTTTTCAAAGAATACTATCAGAAAAGCAAACAGTTTGGATCCTGATGAGACGCCACGTTGTGTGGCGTCTCATCTGGATCCAAACTGTTTGCAAACGCCTTTGAAATTCGGTTCCAGCGCTAAAAGGGTTAAGTCAATACCACCCAAACTCGTGCCGGGTTGACATTAATGCGAAATTGGATCATTTGATAAGAGTTAGCGCTGTCTATAATACATTTAGATGATAATCGAGATACTTAAATTTGTTTTGCCCGAAAAGAGTTTAATATTGCATTGGTTCATAAACGTTATTGACAGTAAAATTAAGCTAAATTAAAATAAATTAAATGTTTTATTTTTTATTTTTAAGATGAATCATACAAAAGTCGCTATAATTTTACAACTGTTGACGATAGTATGAACAAACTACAGGGTAAGGTGTGTGTTAATAATCAAACTCAACGAACACTAGTTCATTAGTTGCTTTGGTACCAAAGAGTGTTTGTGATATTCATGTATCAGTTTAGTTTATCTTCAAATACAATATCGGTTTCAGACGTGTTGCGTATTATAACTAGGACAAAATATTCATAATCTTAAAACAAAAACACGTGAGGAGATGGTGTGTCATCATACGGTCTTATTTTACAAACAATTTAGTGTTCAATAATACTTCCATTAAAAAAGTATCGTACATGATCTTGCTAAATGCAAATTTGCAAAACATTGCCCAAATATGACGTTACTCAATTTACAGAAAATCACCGTCGATGTTATTTTATAACATAACAGCTCATACGTTTTAATACGGATTTTAATAGAATTATGGCGGCACATTCAATTTTGCGGAACACATTATTTTATATACATGTAGTCATGGCTCGTGTGGATGTCATAAAATTACTGTACAAATCATTGAAATTGCTATCGTCAAAAACACTGACAAAATTCAAAATGTTTATGCTATATTTAAATTAACAGCTTTGTGAGTTGAAGGTGAACCTAACCTTTTAATTCTTAAAGGGACAGTTCGCGGATATATATATGGGCAGAATCGTAAGGAAACGTGTTTTTATTGAGGATATCACTGAAAATCCGGTTGAAATCGGTTGAAAACAAACAATATAGCGATTTTTATTTTGAGTTCGAGTACGGTAAAGTACGAAAACGACCTAATTAATATTCATGATTCGACACGTTAATTCAAACCTAAACAAACAAAATTGCGAATACGGGCGAATTTAGCGGAGAGTAGGTAAGAACAAATGCAAATACATCTGTTACAGACGGAAACTGAGTTGCAACGGTACGTTTTTGCTAAATCTATGTATTTATCTTCCTAATATATGCTATATATTTATATGCTTATAATGTTTAGCGAAAGCTAAATATAGAAATAATTTGCATTACTCGCAACGCTGCAATTATTTTCGCCTATTGCATGTATTTATGATCATTTATTTATTATTTTATCGATTCAAAACCGATTTTGACCAGGTTTTCGATGTCAACCTCGATAAAAAATATATTTCAATGAATTTATGTAAAGTTTATTTCTCGCTATACGATTTATATGCACAACAACGATCTATTCCGCGAACTGTCAATTTGAATCTAAAAATGAAGCAAAAAATCAACAGATACAAACTAACACGATGCCTATACCACGTGATTTTTTAAGATCTGTGTTTGGAGAATAAAGCTCGACCCAGATAACATTTTTAAGGATGTCTTTTTTAATATTTCACCATTTCTAATGGGATAAAGTTCGTAAACATTTGAACTGTTAGAAAAATGTCGGATCAGTGTGGGAACTTCATATTACAAACGCGCGGTTGCTTTTTACTGAAAAAAATACTTAATTGTTAAAAAAAATCATGATACTTATAGAAAACTCTCACGAATGAGCGGGCTCTCCACTTTATCCCAATAAAAATGATGAAATATTTAAAAAGACATCCTTAAAAATGTTATCTGGGTCGCGCTTTATTCTCCCAACACAGATCTTAAACGGCCACGTGGTATATGCACCGTGTTGCAGAGACACATATTTTATAAATCTATCGTGTATATTTCTTATTTAACTTCTATTGATTAACGTTGTAAACATATCGAAACTTTGTTTCATGTTTCACTTGTTTTCAATCCTACTATGCGTAGTCATAAAATACTGATTATTGGAATAAAGCGGGTGTACGCTATGATTACGCTGTAATCTGCCTAATTCTTCAGTACCGTCATTGTAGCGGGTCACGTGATAGCCAACATGGCGGCGGTCAATTTATCGATGATGGGATTGTCTATTCACAAGACCGAAACCGGAACTTAAAAACGTGTCTTGTTGTATTAAGTTCATACATGTTAACAAGCAAAATGATTATGTTATGCTTATTTGTATTTTATCAATACTTATTCGTTTTTTGTAAATGGCAAATTTCAGTTCTTTCGGATAACTTTAATTCGGATAATATTAAAAATACATTCAATTGAAAATTTAACATTCTGAAATAAAGAAAAAAATGATGTGCATGCGTTGACACCAATTAAAAGGTATTTAATTGAGTCATCATGAATTGTACAATGCGTGTTATGACTGTAGAGCAAGTGTGAAATATAAATTTACAAAGTGTAATCGCATCGTTGAGATCTCCCCGCTTTCAGCTATGCGTGTGAATGTATGCGACGCATTATTTTTATTAAACAAACAACTTTACATTTTTGGTGAGGTATCCGTTCAATATGTATAATGTTTTTTTTTTCAGAACATTAATTGTATACAGGCATTTCGGCTTGCCTTCAACTTAATACTGCCAAAGGCCAAAACTGATCATAAAAGCAGCGACCTTAAACAATAATTTCAACGGAGAAAAGCAAAACGACCATCACGACGGTGATTACCACCACTGAATAGTTGTCCAAATATTTGTACAAATACTAACACTACTTATCCTTTTATCCGTATATTTTATATACCTCAGCTCAAAATATAAAAGAAGGATTTGGAAAATATTTAATCTATATTCCAACTTCGACGTGCTTAGTAGTACGCAAAGTCACAATCCTGCAACGAATGGTTCACACATTTGTAGACCCCAGGCAAAGAAAGAAGAGATGGAGAAGAGACGGTATACTGGAAACCACCGGAAGTCGGTCCGTCGACACAAACGTATACGACTTCAAACTTGCCTGAAATGATCCTATATGATTTTTTTTATTTGCAGTTTTCACTGTTCCTTACGTTATGAAATTGGTTAATTTATGACCTTACGAATCTATTAACTATTTGCTACACGACGACGACATGCGGCGTCGTGGNGGGGGGGGGGGGGGGGGTATTCGTCCTCTAGTTAAAAATATGTTCGACACATTTACGTTTTACTATTCAAATTACCTAACCTTTTAGACTCGACGTCAACCTATTAAATATAGGAATAATAAAATTCTAGCAGCATTTTCGAGACAGTAATTTTTGTAACAATGTTTTAGTAAAAGTCAAAGTAAGCGTGAGCCAAGGGATCCAAGCGGTGTGCATCATAACCACACCGAATTATGCTTTATATTTCTAATGGATGGGATAAAATATGGTCTCGTGAAGTCCACATAGAAATTGCCAATCATCGTTCTATTTCAGGCGATAGAATTAACCTCATCTTTTATATTGTGTACATTGAATGCGCTAAATCATTTTTTATAGAGTACAGACACATAAGGTAAAATGCACAACTCGTCTAAAAAATAAATTATGATATATTTGTTCAAACTTCAGATAAGACAAAAATAATGTACGTGTTATTCAAAGTTATATAGTTCACTGTCCGTTAAACAGCATAACAATGATTGTATATGATCAAGTAATGTATAGCTTACTGCATTGTACTGTCTCACAATTACGTACCTATTTTACAAATGGCATATTAATGCTGTTGCAGATAATTTATAATCCACATATATGTAGTAATAAAATTCGATATTATATCAGAGAACAACTTATTATTTTTAATGCTTTACATTTTAATAACAAACGGATTGATACTATGTCATAAAATTCAGTTGCAGATGTTTCAACTGTGCTGGGAGCACACGCAAAAGGTATATCATATTAATGTACAAACTACTTCTTTTTGTGAATTGAATTATTACACTTATTACATCATACAAATTTCACTGTGTTCTCTTTATAAAGAATATAATTAAATCGGGTTCGAAATTGTAACATATAAATCGCTCTGTTAAAAGGAGTTTAAATTCATGTGCTTAAAGTGTCATCCCAGATTAGCCGGTGCATTCCGCACCTTAACTGGATTTTTGCTAAGAAAAGACTTACTTTAAACAAAAATATCATAAAAGCGGAAAGTGTCGCCCCTGATTCGCGGATTGCACAGTCTAATCTGGGATGACAATTTACGCACAAGCATTCAACTCCCATTTTACAGAGTGCTGCTCATTTTGAAATATCCTGCACACATACCAAGCATATCTCGAAGAACAAGAAGGCCACTGCACCATGTATAATTTTATTCAACCACACCACACACTGACAACGGAGGATATACACAGTTTACAGAAGGAAGCATTCTAACACAATCAAGCAAAAAAACAAAAGTCTAATAATTATGAAATAAAAACGGTAACTGGCTGAAACTAGACGAGAAATAACATTGGGTGCGGTGTACTAATAAGACAGAGCGGTCGTAATAATAAAAAATGTTACATAGCGGCAAATCCGACTAACTTCTCATCAGTATATTTTGGCCGTAGTGATCAGAAATATTGAAAGAAATATGTAATAAACAGAAACACAATAAACACCCTACTTATAAAAGTGTTGACTTAAAAGTAAGGAGTTGCAATGATCTATATTTTCATTTACGGTTGTACACATACAGATGTCGTTATTATAATTAAATATATGCGCAAGAATATGTAAGTTGCATGTACTGGATTTGTAATTTGGAATACTAAAGTAAACTGAACGAAAGAATTATTCAATTACACGCAAGAAATAGTCATTTATATTAATCTAATATTTACTTAAATCCCCTTCCACAATTAAAACACCTTCTGTAACTGACATGATTAAATTGCAATAGAGGGAGGGATAGGATTATGCGTTAGTCCCCCACACAAAAAACTTGCAAAATGCATCGTTCCTTATTTGTGTTCATAACTCAAATACATATTAAAACACAAATTTCATATTCCATTAAGCAGGGATACACACTATCAATAACAATAATATCAGTAGATAATTTCATAGTTTCAATCAATAAAAACAGTTCAAAATGATTCTAATTTATGTTTAGAGAAACATTAACGCGTACTAGTGAATTTCTTAACCGCAAAAATCCAACTTGTCTAGATGTGAATATATGACTTAAACCAGATAAAGACCATGCATCCATTCTTAAGTTTTAGAAACAAGTTAAACCAAAATAAATTTCACACTGAACTAATAACATTATAAACTTTGTCCCAAAAAAGTGCGTTACCCTCGTGGTCTGTTGAGTATTCGATGTAATTTTTGTCCTGTATCCATCGTACCATTTCCAAAGGCATAGCGCTATGGGACNCTCATCTGGGACGACACTTTATGCACAAGCATTTTGCCAAGTTTTCTCAGAACACGCCACCAATAGCCCCCATTGAGCACTTCCTGCTCAGAAGAGCCAACAAGGAAAAAACCATCCGCTATGCTCAGGATGCATAGTTAGTGCTATCTACAATATAACAGTTTTAACATTAACTGCATAAGCATATCTGCACACTAAATATCACTAAGTTGTAACAGGAACATTGAGCATACGACTGGGTATCTACAAATATTTACACACACACACACACAGAGAAATCTTTAGTAGGCATCTATTTATACACGGACATTATGAAATGCTAAAATATTGTGAAAAATGACATAAAACACTTATGTACACTGCGAATTTAAATATAGACAAAGATTCACATTCCCAATTTTTGTGATTATTAAGATATATATATATGTATTATCTTAATTAAATACTCACTTAATTTTCTTCTTGATAAACAATTAACTTATACTTAAAACATACTGATCATATGTATTAGTTCAGTGTTGCTAATCGGTACTGTTTTTTAAATGATACTGGAAGTCGATGCATTGCTGACAAACATCATTAGATCTTTATCTTATATGAACACTTTGTGACAAGATGTGTATAGTTGGGTCCTAATTTTAAGATAACACGTTGGATTGCGTAATCAACATGGTATCATAAAAATTAGTGGGCATGTGAAAAAGGTCCTATGATTACTGAGTCCATCTATTAAGCTCTTATATGTCAATCAATTTATCAACATATTTTAACAACAACAAGTAATATGTATCTAAATATACAATAAACAGCACATAACGCACTACCAATGAAAATGAAATACAATTAACTATTAATTTAAAAACCAAATAAGTAATACCAGTAAAAGATCTAAACTGATACATTCAAACTCCATTAACATTTGCACACAGTATTAAAAATTCTTGAAAAATTGCTTTTTGGGAAATTATTAACATTGTTTAGGTCATTCCATTCATAAGTACTGTATTGCCTTTTCTACATAATTGTAAGTGTCAGAAAATATGTCTATTATAAAATGTAATCACATGCATACATACTGGACATGACATTATCTATAAATATTATTCAGATGAAAATTTACACAGCTTATTTTGTTGAAATACTAGTATATATCACATATGAATGTACATGTACAAGTGTATGTAGTGGGTCAACCCTTTGCATGCTGGGAAATTTGTCGTCTGCTAAAATGTCGTCTGCTGAATTTCTAAAATTAGCAATTTCTTCGATTTTTTTCCAAAGAATACTACCAGAATAGCAAACAGTTTGGATCCTGATGAGATGCTATGTTCTGTGGCATCTCATCTGGATCCAAACTGTTTGCAAAGGCCTTCAAAATTCGGTTCCAGCACTGAAAGGGTTAACAATTGAACAAATGACAACATCTTATCATGTCTGGGTTACTAGGTGGTTCTACATCACCAGTACATCTTCTAGTACATGTACCATGGTACAGTTCCAGTGGTTTTGTCATTTTCTAGCTACATAGTAGTGCACTTTTCTTACAGATAACCAGATCTCTTTATTCCTTTGGGTCTTTATAAAGCATCACATAACCAGATCCCTTTATTCCTTTGGGTCTTTATAAAGCATC